>JAIPRN010000078.1:0-143014 GCA_025469175.1 Geopemphigus sp. TES_GeoC_2020
ATATATGAAATGGAACATTTTATAATCTTAAAATGTTTTTCTATTCTAAATTCAATAAAATTAAAAATCATTTTTGTTTACTAATTCTATTTAAAATAAATGTTGTTTATACTTTATATGTATAGAGTATAAAACTATTACTTAAATGCTTAATTAAATATTTTTATCTTCATTATATTAAAATTATCGTTTTACAATAATTTAGATATTCTTACATTATTTATAGTCAAATCCTGATTGTAAGATAAATCAACATCAGCATATTGTGAATGTTGTTGAGCCTTAAATTTTTTATGTTTTGATTTAGTAACATAACTTTAAGGATTGATAATGGTTGTTCTTTGGCTGATTTCTTCACAAATATTAACTGTTTCTTCTGGCTATACATAAAAATAAAAATTTGAAATTCAAATTAAAAACTTTTTTATTGTATAAACATTTTTTTTTAAATTGATAACTAAGAGATAAAAATTATGCAAATGAAAGTAATGCGATTTTAATTAAATAATTACTATTGATCCCTAATATCTAAACTTAAAATATAATGTTAAATATAAAGAACATTTAATTATACATTAAAAAAAGTAAGACATTTTGAAATATGTACTCCTTTGTTGTTTATTGTTAAATATTCACATACTTCTTTTTATAACTGAAAAAATAATTTGTTATTAAAAATAATAACAATAATGATAATAAAATAAAGCAGAGAAAATACCCATTCTATGGTTAATCTAGTCTATTACATTATTACACACATTTTAAATATTTACTATTTTATGTTATCGATGTTAATATTGTTATTGCAAATTGTAAAAACAGACATAACAGATATGACATTCATATATGAATATTTAGATCTAAAACAAAATTTTTTATTATTTGAACAGGACATTTTTTCCACTATAAATAAGATATACAAGTTAGAAATTTAAAAAGGTTTATAAAGAAATAAGATAATTAAGAATTAGACAATTAAAAACCATTGTTTCTATTATTCTCATTCACTAAACGTTTGCTCTTATTAGATAGCTATTTAAATAAATAATATGTTTAAAATTAAATACTACTAATTCTACAAATTATTTTTATTTATATCATAAGTAATAATATATTAAAATAAAAAGTTCATATACAAATTTTTTAAGAATGCATTTAATTAATACTTACTTCATCCCATAATTCATAATTTAAAATAATTGGTTCTTTTTCTATAGTAATTACTGGACGTCCAGAATTTTCAGAAATATAATACATTTTATCTAATTGTATTCTATCTAAGCAATTTTCCTCATGAACCTAAAATATATATTACACATTTTAAAAACATTCATAAAATTTTCTAGTTATATTATTCTATATTTTACCTCTAATTCATTTTCACATACAACATGTAATGAATTACACATGCATTTTTTAAAATTATTTGATGATGACTGGTTTATCCGGGCATTTGCTCAAATGTAATGCTAACGTTTTGTGTGGCATTGTGTGCTTTATATTATTTGGACAGTGAACAACATTTGTATTTGAGGCTAAATTACTGAAATAAATATAAAATTTATAAAAAAATTAATTATATTTTGCTTTATACCGACGCTTTTATTAATTTTTTAAATATATACAATATAATAAAAATATTATTTTATACGTCATTAATTTGTAGGTTGTCAAAAAAATCTATTGTTAGATATATGTTATAATTCATAAATAGGTATGTATAAATTTATAAAACATGCTTAATGAACGTCGATACCAAAAATTTAAATATTTAGTATATCTTAATGTTTTTACGATATTTAATTGTTATAACTTAAAAATCGAATAATGTTGTCAAACATATAGTGATACTCGATGTAGAATAAAGGGCATTAACTAGTGACACTTATTGAATTCTATATCTAATTTTACAAGTTAAATAAATATAAAATACTGACAATAATAGGAAATTAGTTTTTGACTACATTTACTGAGACAGCTGCCCCAAATTGAAAACCGATTCGTATATAAGCAGTCTTCTTCTTCCTCGTCTTTTTTCCTAGTTATTTGGGGATAGCCACCTTGGTTCTCAACCTTTACTTGACCTGATCTCCTACATCATTCACGCACATATCAACAGTTCTTATATCACATTCAATCACTTCTTTAGTTTTCATCTTCTTACAACGCTCAATTTGTGCTTACTGCTCTTACTGCTTCCGAATCTTCTCTCCTCATAACATGACCAAACCATTGAAGTCTATTCTCCCTTATCTTATCCATAATCAACTCTACTCCTATGCTTCCTTTTATATATTAATTTCTTATCCTATCTTCTCTTGTCATCCCATTTATCTAGTTAAGAATTCTTATCTCA
This sequence comes from Geopemphigus sp. TES_GeoC_2020, assembly GCA_025469175.1. Classification (NCBI taxonomy): domain Eukaryota; kingdom Metazoa; phylum Arthropoda; class Insecta; order Hemiptera; family Aphididae; genus Geopemphigus; species Geopemphigus sp. TES_GeoC_2020. Next base: position 2,357 of record JAIPRN010000078.1, read on the forward strand.
ACTATACTCAATCTCTACTCTATTTTCTTGTCTACCACCCAACACTCTAAACCATACAATATAGTTGGTCTCACTACACTCTTATAGAACATACTTTTTTGCTTCATTGGAATTTTCTTATCACACAATATATCAGATGTTTCTCTCCACTTGATCTACCCATACCTAATCCTATTTTTCACATCCTCGTCAAAACCCCCGTTCTTGTGTACAAAAACCCTAAATACTTAAAACTTTCAATTTCCTTTACCTCATCCTCACCTGTCATTCCACTACTCATTTTAACTTCTTGTTCTCTTTCATCAAACTCATACTTTATATATTCTGTCTTACTTCTAATAATTTTTAATCCCTTCTCTTCTAGAGTTAATCTCCATAAGTTAAGTCATTGATTAACTTTCTTTCTATTTTCTTCTACCCATACTATATTGTTCGCAAATAACATACACTATGGTACCTCCCCTTATATCTCTTTTGTAACTTTATCCATGACTACAAAGAACATACATACATAGGCAGTACTTACAGTAATTCCATTGTTCAGAAATAGACACAAAGACTACAAGATATAGCCCGGAATTTTAAAATATTAAACACAAGAATATGTAAAATGCACCATTCAAAAAAATGACGAAATCCAATTCCTCGGCGACATTAGTATTTAAGCCAATTTACTTTCACCGTGGTAATAATTAAAATTAATCTTACTGGTGTTTGAAAATGTTAATAATAATCAAAATCAGATAAGATTATAATCATCATTTGTGATGTATTGACCGTCCACTACTCACCAGTATGATATAGTGATAATAATTTCTATTTTTAAATTTATTTTCGTACACACGAAAATGTGAACACATGTTCTCAGTGTTGCCAAGCTTTTTAATTTCGTAAATTCCATTGTGTTTGGCGATACTGAGAAAATTCATTTCGAACTTCATATTATTAAATTCCGAATTCGTTAAAGGGTTGGAATAAGTTTGAATTATTCATTTCGCTACCGTATTGAACTTTTCTTGTACTTGTATTGGTGTTGCGGCCCACATAAATAAATTACGGTAATTATTAAGCTTATATTACATATTCGCTATGGAGTCGTTTGGAAAATGTATATTAATTATTGTATTGTAATATATTTTACACTTAATAAAATACTTAAGTACGAGCTCATTACAATTTTTTTTTGATTTTATTTTCCTAGAATAATACATTTTCCACGCTTAGCATGAAAATCTATTATGTCAGCTCTCGGTCAACAGTCAATTATGCGACTAATCGGTTAAAAAAAGTCCGTATATTGTTTTAATTTAATCATATTTTGTATAGAAGTGTCATTCACCACAAAAACAAGTTTATATATATATTACATTTATATATCTAAAATTGTCTACAATAAACTTAATAAGTTTATTAAGTAGACTAATACGCGTGCATGTGCATGTGTGTGTGTGTGTGTGTGTGTGTGTGTGTGTGTAATTCAATTTTGATAATGGTATTGTTTACATCTTTCCAAATTTTATTTAACGTCAATAATTATATGGTTATATATTGCTAGTGAGTAAGGGTAAATATCTGCCGTTTACGCCAATTGTAATAATATATTGAATTAAAATATGTTTTAACTTCAAAACGTTTTTTACAATTAAAAAATAATATACATAATTATTTAACTTAATAAATGTAAATTGGAACTATTTATCAAAGTGGCTTATGTTATTGCGTTATGATAAAACTAATCAGAAATTATTGGAAACTCCAGAATATTAATATATACATTTTTTTTTCTTTAATGTTAATTTATTTTTTAATTTTTATATTTGTTGAAATTGAATGTATAAAATTTCTAAAATACAAAAAATGTTAAATTACTTGTACAATAATAAGTTAAAACAACTTTGGAAATCTAATCATCGAGTTACTGCTAGTACTGCAGTTTCCATCGACGAAACCATAAATCCAAAAATTGAACTAATTGAAATAATTCGTCCATAGTGTAACCCAAACGAGATAGAAATTGATCAAACAAGAGACTATTTTTTAATGATCTGGTTCAACTCGTTCACAAGTATCAATTTGTTTACGAAGCAAATCTATTTTTTATACATCCTGCTTCCTATGTCATATATTTTACGCCACCATTTTATTTTAATGTTTGTATGTGATTATTGTTGACCTGCGTATTTATGACGTGATTTTATATTTATTATTTCCCTTAAGTGCCTCGTGTATGGTAAATTGTATAATATTGGTGAAAATGTATAAAATTAATTATCATTTTTAACAACATTCAGTCGTTAGCCCTTTGGGAAATTACTCGATATTGATCTAGTATATGCTATTTTATACCTAATTTGCAGACATAAATTATTCTCATCAATCATCTTCCTATTATTTATCCACGGTATAAATAAATAATTAGTTTTTTTATTGTATTTAATCATTTTCAACAGTTAATAATATTACATATAACTAGGTAAAATCGTAATATATCTATTAATTATTATATTTACAGGTACAAGGTGTTTTAGTTTGAAGTACTACATTTGAATCTTCACCATGGAATTATTGTAAGTAATAGTACTAATTGTTAGGTACAATTAAATTTATTACTTTATATTCTAAGTTTATTGGCAATCATTCATTACTAGACAAATTAACGTCTTAAACTGTGTTAGGTACTAGGTAGTTTAATTAGTTTTGTCCAAAACCTCGTCAAGTACCTATTTTAATATTGTAAAAGTGTAATTAATAATTTGTGACTACCACACGATTCAAGAACCTACATTTTTAGACATTAATCGACATTAGTGTAAATCCAAAACAGTATTTAAGTTACATTACCAAGGAACTTTATCATTTAAAAATTGAAATATTTGATTTTTTTTTTAAGTACTTGGAGTTTAAAAATGTATTAATCATAGCAAGAGTTAAACTGATTCATTTATAATTTTCTCAAACCTATGGTAAGGTTCAAATCTATCAGTTATTAGATAAGTATATATTTTTTCTTAAGGCTTAGTCTTCATTCCTATAGATAAGGATTAATAAGTGATTTATCAAAATAATATTTGGAAATTGTGAGTATATTGAGCAAATTTCTTATACTTTAAATATAAATTTTAAATTTAAAACTTAATTTTATAGGAAATTTTTATTGTTTTAATATTTTTAATTTAGTCGTGTTAAAAATGTATTACTTTCATTTTACTACCAGAATAATTTTAAATCTATTTATTACATGTTTGTATATTTTATCTTGATTAAAATTTTAAGTTATATTTATTTCAATACAATTTTAAGTATTCATAATTAATTTCGACTAATTATTAATAACAAAATTAATAAATAGAAGAAATTAAGCTATTACAATTTTTTAAAATATTACATTAGAGTAATATTTATAGGCTTAAAATATGCTGTTTTAAGTTTCAACTATTATCTAATAAATGTTGCTTTTAGTAATGCATCAATTTTGTTTTGGATCTCTTAATTATAGTATACTAACACTAGATAATGTATAAATTTTGATTTTCCTAGATATCTGGTTTTTCATAACTTGGTAAGTTCTATTCAATCTAGCCTTTTACTGATTATTGCGTAATTGTCTCTCTATTATCATTATTTTTTTTTACATTTGAATAATATGAAATATATTTTTAAAATTATCACCAGAAGTGGTTTTTTTTTTTTTTTTATACTTATTTGCCTCTTGGTAAAAATAATTGAATTAATAAAGCTTAAAACAATATTAACATTGAATTCAGTTTATTAGAAATTGAACTATTGAAATTTTTAGTTAATTTTAAGTGTAAATATATTTATAATTTATAAATAAGTACATTTCACTTGTTTCATTTTCTAAACAATGTCATGTAAAAATAATATTTGCTTAAATATCTATATAAGTAAAATTTATATGTTATAGACAGAATATTTGTCTATATTATTTATTTATTTTGACGACTTATTACATGTTACAGACATTTGGCTCCTGAAACATTACACTATCATTGTCCATACAATCCTTCACACACAATGCCCCATAAAACATTAATTAAACATTTATCAAGATGCCCGGAAAAACCAGTTAACTTCAGGAGTTGTATATACAATTTATCGCATGCAATGCATGAATCTGAGTTACAAGTAAAATACTTTACAATATAGGAGTTGAAAGTTATGTTATATATTTATAATAGTTATATAGTTACAATATGTGATTTGTCAAAATGAATGTTAAGAAATTATATATTTCATTTTTTTTTTCATACCTAAACTGGAAGTTGAATTTTTGATGTCACTGGAGCTGTAAAATGTTTTTATTGCTTGTTTGTATATGTGTAGATATTTTTTAAATCTGTTCTGCGCGTATTGTCTCAAAAAAATATATTCCCTTTTATTATGTTTATATTGAAAGTATTATTTTATACTGTTGTATAATGTGTGGAATAAATTGATTATTTTTTTTTCATGTTAACAGTCTGTCTTTGTTCATACACCAAATTTAACAATTTGATTTTCAGTTTTTTCAACTTTATAATTTTATGCTATGTCCACAGTTTCATTGCTTCTTTTATTTTTCTAATTGGGGTAGTAAGTTTTGGTTCTAATTGATATGTGTGTGCATATTTAAAGGTATTGTTTTAAAAAGCTTCTAAAGAAAATCTTTTTATTTTTATTATATTCATATATTTGTTTCTGTAATGTAATTACTTAATAGAATATTTTTAGTTTGAGATTTATATGTCAATTAAACTTCAATATAGAAAATTAAGTATTACTTGCATTTCTGAGGGCTATATGAAAGCATCAAATTTTGTTCATGTTGGACGTTTTTAGTATTATTTCATAATTGGATCCTATAAGTCCAAATTGGTTTTAAAAGTGTTTTATAAACTAAAAGTATCTTACTAATAAAAGTATATTTGTTTTTGAAAAGGGAGGTTTTTTAAGTCATAAGCAACAATTTGGATATATTTTCATTTTAATATGAATTAATATGAATAGGTGTTTGTCTTGAATTATGCTCATATATTTAACTGTGGGAGATACAAGAATAGGAGTGCCATAAAGAAATAAATAAGGGCAAGTAGAGAGTGTTTAAGACTGTCCTTGAGGCATTTGAGCATCATGATCAAGTCTGAGGAAATTATGTTTAGTGCATACCTGCAAACATTTGTTGAATAAGTTACTTACAAATTAATGTGATATTAAGATCATATGTTTGTAATGTTACTGAATTATGTGTATTAAGTTTTGGTTTATCTATTTATAAAATATATAATAAATTCTAGAATCACGAGGAAAATTGTCCTGATAGAATATTGTTTGATACTACTGTATTTGAGTCTGAAGATTTGGTACGGCCAACTCCTATTGTATCTGAAGTGCCAATTGTGAATTATGAAGATGAATCATGGGAAGGTGTAAGTATTTAGGATATGCATTTTATATTATAAAAATATTGAATGTTATTTGGTGTTTTTCTTTGACTAATTGTTGTATATTATAGATCATTTTATTTCGTTATTTTTTTCTAAAAATGTACTCCACCAGTTATTTAGTTACGGGTATTCTTAATATTACTAATTGATAACATAAATCAAAGCATTCAAATATTTTGCTAGTTTTTTAAAAATGCTTTATCTACAGAAAAATGTTATTGTTTAATTCTAACCATAGTTAATATGCTCCTAACAATTGTTAAATTTAGACATGAATCCTTTAATAAGTTTTTACCTCATGTCCATTAGATTAGATTTTAATGTAGATTCTAATCTAATCCAAAATGTAATTAATTTATTTCGTATTTAATATTTTTTTATTAAATAATATCTAAAAATAAATATTTGAAAATTTGAAATTATTTTTAGTTGAAATAATTCTTACTTTTTGTGTTCAAAATACTAGTCAGATATTACACGTTATTAAGAGTTAAAGAAATTATGTTTAATATTTTTAGATGGAACATAGTGCTGATGTATTAAAAGATATTAGCAAAAAAACAATTGCAATGAAAGCAAAGCATGGTTCTACAAAATCAGAACGTAAAAGTTATCGTACTTATTTACATACATATGAAACTTCAAATAATGTAAGTACTCAATCACATTAATTGTATACATTTAACTATTATTTTGTGTATTGGAACATATTTTTATTTTAAAAAATATGGTACCTTAATCTTATTTAACTATTTTAACATAAAATAAAAGATTGAAATAAGGTTTTAATATTCTATTCATTTTTAACCTCATTATAAAATAGCATATTATCTTAATATTTCTTCATTCTACTCATATATCTGTAGATAATCTTAAAGCATTTCACTATTTAATTCATTTTATTACATTAAGGCATTAATATAAACAAATTAAACATTCTGGTTTGTTGATTTAAAAATTAAATTAATTATTAAATTTAAATCCCTTTTCAAAAATACTTCAAAACAATATAAAATAAATACATATTTTCAAAATTTATACCATAAAATATTTTAATAATATTATTGTAAGTAAAAATAATTTTTTCATTTGTAACGTAACTAAATACAAACTAATTTGTATAAATTTATACACAAGACTTCACTATAACTTCTGTGTAATCTAGTTTTATTTTATCTGTCTAAAATGTATTTTAGTATTAATTTAATCAAATGTCAAATGATAATGTATAAATGTTTAAATATTTTAAATAAAATAATTTATTAAATAATAAATTATTTTCATTTTAATTAAAGATAGTCCATTAGTTTAGTAATAAAGACTAGGATTACTCTATTATTAATTAGATATTACCAAATAATTTTTCTTATTGAATTTTTATTAATTGATCCACATTGTAATTTTCTCTTTTAAATTCATAATAAATTTATAAAAATTATAGTTTCAAGTAATTATATATATATATATCAAACATTCAAATTACAAATCAATCTTATGTAACTAGTTTCAGCTTTTAAACTTTATACGTCTATTTTATAGAGTAAAATATATTTTGTTTAAATATTATTTAGTATTAAAACATTAAAAAGTGCAAAATAAACATTTTAATAATACATAATAATTGATAACAAATCTTTCGATTAAGACAGTTATTTTACTTATTTTTTAGCGTGAACAAATTGAAAACAAAATGAAAAAGGATCATAAACAAAAAAGTGAAAAAACTCCATTATTCATTGGTAAAAGACCAAATATTGTTAATAAATAAAATATTTGTTTTATTCAATTATTATTTTTTATTGAATATTCCCACTGTAATAATGACATATAAAGACAATACGCATTTAATAATATATACTCAAGACATTGGTATTATAATTAAGTTTTTTTTTTCTTTTATTCAACTACATTGTACATGTGTAGTTTCTTTACTGTTTTATCATATTTAATTTCTTCTGTTAAGTTACACTTTAAATAATTATAATTAATTACTTATTGGTACATTTTTATAAAATAATGTATATATGGTTATTTGTGTGATTAAATGAATAAAATGGGTATATATTTAATAGTATTTTTATTTTATAGATCATGAAACTTGTTACTTTTATCAATTTTTTCCATTAATCACAGTTATCTATCTTTAATTCCATCTATTTAGATTCTTATTAACTTGGTCTGAAGTACTGCCCTCAGTCATTATGGGCCAGTGAAAGTATTGCCAATAACGTGTTAAAAAAACCTTGTTAACCTAATCTAATAATTATTGTTGGTGAGGTTTACATTATGATCGTTTTCTATTTGGCTTATTAATTAGGACTATATATACATATATATTAAGACTATACATACCTACCTACACACATATTAAGGTGATATATCAGTTTTTTCTTCGTTTGCCCACTATTCATACATCCCTGATTGTAGTTTCATTGTAAGCCATTTATTTTAAACTTCTTTCAAGCACTAAGAGTGCTTCAATTTGTCATCTTTTGTTGTCAATTAAGTCACAAGTATACATAATATTGAGACATAAATAAGGTAGAGTGTATTGATACTAATTGATGTAAATAGACTTATTGTGTAATACTCTCGGTTTTCTGAATTAAAATAGGTTTTATTTAAACACTATTCCTTTAATTTATATCAATTTCTAGGAATTGAAATTTTGCAATTTGTTCAGATATGTATTGTCCATCTTTGAGACTGTTTGCATAGTTGCAAATTTTCTAATGACACGCTTGGTTTTATTTTCATTTATTCGAAATCCTATTTTTTAACAAGCTTCTGTTTCATAGTACTTGTTATTATATTTGCTTGAATTCTCCAAGGATAATAATATCATTAGCAAAAACTAAACAAAATATTATTTTCGTTGACGTCCATTATTGTAAACGACGAAGACTGGAGAAATAACCATGGCGACGGTTTTACGAGAAACAGTGTGTGTGTGTGTGTGTGTGTGTGTGTGTGTGTGTGTGTGTGTGCGCGCGTGCGTGAGTGAGTGTGGTTGCGAGTGAGTGAGAGAGAGAGAGAGGTAAAGAAGCCGAAACTGGCGAATGATTATTCCATTTTAATTACCAAAAACGAGAAGCCGGTACATACCAACAATGGCGTACTTACAAACTTTTTTTGGGGCAAGAGTTATTATAATAATAAAATAATTTTAAAACACCAATATTATCTTGCGTTTGTTTTATTAAAATTGTATACAGTTTTATATTAAAAATAAATTAACGAAATCGAAGAAATACTTCCATTAAACGTTAAAATATTTCGTTTTTTTCGTTATAATTGATAGAACAACTATATTAATGACACGTTAAAATTGTTTTGAACTTCAAACATTCTCCGGGGGGTTGAGAGTAAAAACCCCTAACATCCGCCCATCCATAAATACGCTACCGCGTGCCGAGAAAAGTAGTAAAAATGGAAACTAGAAATTATGATCGGAGAGTGAATCGAGCCTGACAGAAATCGAAGACACGACTGGAGTAAAATTATCGTACAACTATTGTCCTCCGTAGCACGGTCGTTCTTCAATATTCGTGGTGGTCGAGGCCCAATTCGAAGCGTTCAATATCAACACGGTTATGATCACTGTTTGACCGACGAGGCACCAAAGGCCGAACGACCTGCGCGTTTGAAACCCACCGACGGCCGCCGCCACGTTTAGCATCGCCACGCTCGCTGCCATGCACACGCAATTGAAGAACAGACTGTCGGTCTCCAATCTCAGTGGGCCGCCGCCACCCATCGAGGCTGGTAGTAACGCGCACTTGACGAACCATGGCAGACCCAAGCACAATAGTATGTCCATCGTGTTCGAGCCCAATGCGCTGCTAATACTCATGGATCCTTGCCCTGCATGTATATATATATATACATATAATAAGCGTACTTATTAATAACACTCGAAGAAAAACGCGTTTACGATTTGAAAAATGCACGTAAATAACCACGTTTTTGACGAACACGGACATAATCGAATTAATTTATGATTCAAAAAATGTCCGAATAGTGTAAAATGCGAAATTCCGGAAAATATTCCGAACGAAATCGAATATTATTATTTACGGTTTGGATTTTGGACAGTAGGCGTCCGTTAAACAATGAATATGTTTTGAAATTCGAGTTGGACGATGAAATCTCGTGATTCTTCAGGACAAGAGTATCCTTTTTGGACGGTCCACGAAATGGAATATACCTAGGTCCTGGTAAGCGGGAATTCCCATAGTTATTACTTATTAATGTAACGCGCGAACCGTCGAATTCGGATAAATCGCGTCCATCGGTATTTGTTTTTCGGTACTTTAGTCAAATTAACTCCGGACCGAAACATAAGTTACGCGAAAATAAACTGTCGCATTCAATTACGGACAAATCGAATCGAACGAAACAAGCATCGCGAAATTCACGACAAAAAATATAATTAAGAAATATCCCAGCGGATGACGTGTCTAAAAAGGTACAACGGTATACGTCAAATGTACGTATCATATACGGTGACATTTCGTTACAACTCTCCCGTTTATAACAATTTCCTGGTTATGGTCTTTTTCCTCGATCCCAGAGGTAGTTTTATATTGAATGTTTACGCGTTATAACGCTTTGTTGGTGAAAATTTTCTTTTTTTTAGTAAAAATTACGTTATTGCCAACTCGCGTTTGTTCGGAGAATAGTTTATGAACGACCCAACTGGGGGGGGGGGGAGAAATTCATAGAATCCGTCTCATTGCCGCTCCTATAACCGTTCTACGAATTTTCTGATTATATGAGATATTCATACCTCAATTAAACGTTAAATAAAATGAATTGGTTTCGTGATTTCTCGGTTATAACGCTCTTCTTTGGACCCTACGAGAGCGTTATAACGATGTTTCATTCACCATATTACGAATTATCTGTGCGAACATTATTTCCCCGGATATTTACGGTCGTTTACCGGTGTTTATACATCTCGTTCTTTTATTTTATCGTTGAAGTCGCTCACGTACGCGTGAAACATTAAAACCCCGCGCGTGTACGCGTCGTTACTAAACTATTATTACACAAATGTCGAATTAATCGCGCGGAGTGACTACACGCCGTACCGTGGCAAGTGTAGACGAACGGCATGAACATTAAATAAAAGGTGTGCGGGTACACAAGACGATTGATTGTTTTCGTTTGCGCTTACCGTTTCGCGCGTTTATTATGCCCGACACGGCCTCGGGAATGCTGTTGCCGACCGCCAAAACGCCAATACCCATGACCACGTCGCTAATGTGAAATGTATCACCTGGTGGACGACAAAACGTGAAATCGTTTATATAATACTGTGATTACTAATGAACCGCTACGACGTCTTATTTCGAGTTTGTGCGTCGGTTAGGTGAACACGACTGTATTCGACTTAACGGTGCGCTAACGTAAACCGTCCCGAGGACTATCTCGAGAATAGGTTCTCTCCCACTTCCCGGGATTAATTATAAGCGCACATATTTCGAGACAGTGCAATAGCCGTAACTATTGAAAGGGCAATTGCGATTATTGTATTACGTGTGTTTTAGTTTTAATTTTGAAAATGTCCTCTCGGCAGAAACTGAAACGGCCGGTTTGTCGATAGAATGTTGAGTTATATATATACATTTATAATTCATAGGTGGGCTTATGATTTGACTTTTTTTTAAGGGGAATGGCTGGCTATAGTTAAAAAAATATTTCGATTTTAATACGGGACCCAAAGGCTTTTTGCACAGTACCCACTTTATATAAATAATATATCTATGTACGTATTTATGTTATGGATATACAGAGAAAGATCGGGCGAGAGAGAAGAAAGAGAGTGGAACGAGTAAAGACTTTGTGAAAGATAAATACATTTAAAATTCTTCGAACATTTCGGTGTAATCAAACATACCAAAAAATCGCGCTTAAAAATAATATAACGAAAACGGAACTATTTTGGACTTTTAACAAAAGCGTTATTTTATGACAGTTTTCAAAAATTAATTCGCGTAAAACGAACGTTAAATTTGATAATATTTCCTTTGGGTAATATTTCCTCGAATAAGATGTGTACGACGGCGTATGTTATAATATGTTCGTCGTACAGGTCGGTATGAAGTTCCTTTGTCGGCCGTACGTTACAAACAAAAACGGTGTTACACACAAACGGACGGCACGAGAAAATTTAACGAAGTTTAAAAGTCAGAAGTTCGTTGGTATCGGGAGGGGGGGGTTATGGGCAAGTCCACCTATGCACAGGATTCGATAGTCCTGTAGGGGGCCCCCGGGATCCCGTTTGCAGCAACACACCTGTGTTTTGAGAATGGTTCGAGTTGCACAATACATGCACATACACACACAATGCCGACATTGCTTCACTTAACGGCGAGAGCGAGTGTCATCGTCATATAAGTAATACCGAATTAAATTAAATTATAATAATACCGAATTCCGGCGGGCTACGGATCCGATAACAGTGGCGTACTAGTGAGGGGGGATAACCCCCCTTGAAAATTTTTAAAAAAAATTAATTTCTTACGAGACGTATATTTTTAGTTAATAATAACAAAAAACTAAAATATTTTTAAACTTCAATACACGTTATAATAAAACGTGTTCATTAAAAATGAATAATCGATTAAAGTTTATAATGTGTTCTGTTTCGTTAGAGTCGTCCAATTTATTTATTTAAAAATTAATTCCTCCCCCCCCCCCGCTGACACTCGGGTCTAAGTACACCAATATCTGATAATGATAATAAAAACATTAACGTGTCGCGGGACACGCGTTTGGAACGAAGTCCCTTTCGTATGCAGGGTTGACCCAAGACCTTTCTATTTGCGCGTTAAATATTTAAACTGAACTAAAAATGCAGATTTCAAATTTAATCGCCGAGAGCGTTAGCGTCAGAGAGTCACTGTTTCAAACATCTCCGTATAAAATGAGAAAAAGGAAGAGAAATAAAGAGCCAGGAAACAAGCGGACGAACGCAAGGAGGTAGTGAGAACGGTGTCAGAGCGCAGAGAGGGGGTAGGAGATATATATACACATACAGTAGAAGCTTGATTAACCAGACTAATTGTTGTCGTTAGGCATTCCGATAATCGAAAATCCGGATAATCGAATGTATAAAGAGGGAGAATGAGCCCGTATATATAGTCTCATGCAGTCTTATAGTGCGTGAGAGAGTGAGGTGGAGCCAGTGTGTAGTGAGGGAGAAGCAGGAGCAGTGTATGGGAGGGAGTTGGTCTCCTTCATTCTCTCATTCTCTTTCGCATTTTCGTAACGTTACATTTTTTCTCGGCTAGGTCCCCTCGCTCAACCCCGCATAGGAACTTCGTCCAAATAAATAAACGCACGTACCGCATATCGTTAACATCCAAGACAAAACGTACGTGACGGCGCTGACCCATACGACGGACATAACGAACGTGAATGGATAGCATTTCCGTATTGTCCGGCAGTCCGGTATCGTGGACGATAACGCGAACGTAACCGGTAAACAAAATGTCCACCAAACGATCGACAATAAGTGGCCGCCGCCATTGGTCGGTGTTTTTGAGGAGCCCGCAACTGCGGTACGAAAACAATAGGAACGATTAGTAGTGGCCCGAAACGTTGACGTTTTTTTTTTTTATCATTCGAGTAGTTTTCGAAAATCTTGCGAATTTTTGTCACGCACACGGTTACAACAATCGGGGATGAGTGGTGTGAAAGATGGGGACACGTGCGCGTATTTTATATCGTACTAAATTGGTTCGCGGCAATTTCGGCAGCGCCCCCTCCCATATCGTTTAAAGTCGCGACACCACGAAATGCCGTGACATTTACACTCCGTTTTAAGAGTCACTGTTGCGGTTTACGCGTACCCGTTTTCGTGTCTGTCACGCTTACAGAACTCTAGAACATAAAGGGATCGAGTAGAGATGTCCGCGAGAAAAATGTTCAATTTTTACCTCTTATTTATTCTGGGAAAATGACGACGGACAGGTAATTCGAATTACTCTTTTTGTTCACTTTATTTATCACGGTGACTCGTAAAAACGAAATAACTTCGTTCCCAAAAAAACCGTAATAAAATTTTTAAAATCCATTTCGAAACGATTATTACGATAAACGATAAATAACGTCGACATTTATAAACGGTTATTACAAATCGCTATAACCAACTATAAGGCCACAGCGTACGACGAGCGACCATTGTTTTGGTGCGAGATTCGTTCAAATTTCGAACGAAAATTTCAACAATTGTCACGGCCCAAGATCGGTTCACACTTTAATATTTTATTATAAAATTGTACATTTATATTTATAATCTTATTAATAACGAACAAGCGTTTAAAAAATGTAAAGTGAAAGGACTTGTATTAATATAATGAACGTATTGTTTTATATAACTGTTATATAGTTAAAACTTAGAACTACGTTCTATAATATGAATTAAACACATTTATTGACGTTTTCTCGAGTAAATATTTTAAAATATATTTGGATACATTATATAACTATTATCTATGAGTATATTCCAGTATAATAAAGTATTAATAAGAGTAAAGATAAAGTGCACTACGAAGGTTTTAATGTGAAATTTCATTTGGGTCTATAGATCCACAAAATTCGGTTCGAAGATTTTCTTGGTATAATTTGAACAAAAATGTATACATAAGATTTTTTGAAAAAAAATGTATTTCGTATTTGTTAATAATAATACTGGCGTGGTTATAAGTATGGGAAACATAGAATATATACCATTTTGCGCAATCTATACGATTTATTCGCAACTTTAGAACAAATTTATTGATTCATTATCGAACCCAAAGATTAGAACAACATTATACTTCGTTATTTTAATTTTGAAGAAAGTATACGCATTTAAAGTATTACGGTTTCAAAAGACATATCTTTTTAGAAAATTACAAAATTAAATCGACGAGAGGGAATACACGGATGATGTTCTCGTTTTTAATTTTGACAGTACAATAACGTATATTTGTATAGACGATTAAACAATTTATTTTGCTTAAGTTTATATTTTTAATACATAGTTGGGTACCTACTAAGTTTTTATCAAACCTTATTACTAACTGCGTTTAGCTTTTATTTTCTAGAAAACAATATTATTGCTTGTTGTTTTTTTTAACATTATTCGTACTATATTTATTTTGTTATTTAAAATTTTTTTTGTCTAACTTTATTTAATATTATATAATCATCGATTTATTTTCTTTGTTTCTCTGACGAAATATTTAGAAAACTTTTTATTTCGCGATAGAGCGGGTTTTATAAATATTTTTGCTCTTTATGAAAACATTGTTGCGTGAAATGCGTTATCCTGACATCGCCCAGCTTGCATTTTCCTTCAAAGTTTATATCAGGTTTTAATAACCGATTAGTAACCACAATTCGTAATTATGATTTTGGCATTCGTTAATGAGTTCATTTTCTAGAAAAACTATTTTAAGTGTAAAAATAACTGTCACCCTGGTATGTAACTTAACGTATGTTAATGACTGTGCTGGAGTAACGTTACCGTGGCATCCGTAAAATGAAAAATGGCTTTTATAGGAGATAAATTAAGTTACACAATCTAGAATTGTGGTTATAAATGGTTATGAATCGGTTACTAAATATTTACGAAATGTTGAAACCGATTAGTAAAATTTTTCGATACGTGGATGCAGGAGTAACGTTACCGGGGCGCCTGTAAAAGAAAAATAGTTTTTCTCCATAACTAACTAAGGTAAGAATTCCAAAATCGTGATTACTAATCGGTTGCTAAGACCCAACATAAATTTTGAAGAGTAAAATGCCTACTTTGCGGGGCCAGGGGGCAGCGCATTTCGTTACCAGCGCGTTCGAATTGTACTTATTAATCTATCATTATAACAAAATTAATTACTTCGGTCTTCGAACTCCGTTTTATCATTAGATTCATTAGTTGTCGTCGTCGTCGCGTTCTGGCATTCGGCTGGAAATAAATAACTAATAATTATAACGACGTATAATTGACTACAATAAACACCCGTAACCGACGCTCTGATTAAATTGTGTCGGTTTATCTTATTGTAAAATCGCGTCTTTCGAATGTCGCGCGTGTTTCGACCCTATATGCGGTATATGCGTGTAGGTATAGCAAAACACGCACTATACGGGCGAAAGAAATAGATTTTACGTCGCGGTAAGCGTTTTTGAATATCGATTAACGCGAAATAGTTCGTTTTTCTTAAGGGCTAACAAGAAAATTAAATTACGGTAACCGTTAATAATTGGAAAAGACCTATGTGGCACGTTGCGACCAAGTTATCGATATATTATTTTTAAGGTATGGGCTTAACTATCGTTAATTTACCCGTTCCATAATGTATATCACTTTTCAGCGCCGTAATGTTTTCCGATTCTTTGACAGTGTATTTGCCACGACACAACGCACTCAAAAACGATTGTTTGATGTGTTCAAAGAGTACATGCCCTGTAAATGTAGCGAACGTATAATATTTTCGTACACAAGTCCAGTAGTATTTTTAGTAACGATAATTATTTATGGGTTGTACATTTAATAGGTCCAATACTTGGGTAACAAACTGTAACCGTCGAAAAAACAATATTTCGCGTTCTTCCTTAGATTCTTAACTAGGTTAATATTTTTATTTAATTAAGTCCATTAGTTAGATGGCTGTAGATTTTCCTGTATTTCTGCGTTTAGTCTATATATTAGTCGTATATAGTCGTATGTTATATGTATAATATCGGGTGACCGAACTTTGCTCAGTATTTTTTTTTAAACACGGATAAAACGACGTTTTCTAAAAATGAAACCTATCTAGATCGATTTATCGCCTTCGAAACCCCCAGCATACTAAATTTCATGAAAATCGTTGTAGCCGTTTCTGAGATTCAAATTTTATATACAAAAATTGCTCGTTTAAAGGTATTAGATATATATATTATAACATATATACATATATATGTTAAGATCTATTTACCACATTTATGGGAGTCGAAAGGTGACTTTTGCATGTGTTACTACGTTTACATCATTAAACATAGAGGTATATTGTAATGTTTAAAAAATAGTTCATTCAACCGCGAAAGTATGTTAAACATAAGCATAACAAAAACTAATCCGTATGGTGAATAACAGCTCGTGTTCATATTATACGTCGGTTCGAATTCAAATTGAAGTGCGGACATTAGTCAGTATAGCGGAACTGTCCACATTTTTAAACGCCAAACCTAGTAGAATTTCACGTTGATGCGGTATATAAATAGTATCTAATATTATAGTACTAATTTAAATCGACGATGGCGTAAAAACTAAAAAAAACAGCGCCGACAATAGCGGAAAAACTGATTAAATTGACAATATTAATATACAATTTTTATTACTCGATGGTATCGTATTATTGTAATTTTTGTTATTGATTGAAGTACTACGAATACGCTACCAATATATATATATATAATATTATCGTGGTGGGATAAAAACGTCACCTACCAAATTTACGTTATTTTATAAGAGTACGTATGTTTATTAGCAGTAGCGCAACTTCAAAATTTGGGATCCGTCGCAAAACTTTTCAGCGAACCTCCTTTACTGAAAATCATTATCGTATATATCATTAAAATAGAAATATTAACGCGTGTTTCATTAAACACCAATTTTGACGTAACGTTCTATTATACTCGTATTTGTTTTTTTATAATTTATAATAAAAAAACGAATAGCCGATAAGTGTGTGATATTAATTTTCGTTTGTAATTTATTTTCCAAATACTCGTATTCTTAATAAATTATTATAGCGTATAAAATAATAATTTAATAATTTCTATAAAGCTTAAAACATTTATCTTAATTGTTCATTCGCCAAGTTACATATAAATTACATTCGCTAAGTTACATATCTAATATTATTATTTCTTTTGTTACGGTCTTTTCTATTGGAACACGACGGTACTACGAAGGTTTGATGGGAAAAATACCACGGTATAGACAAGACTAAAAATTATTGTCGCTAGTACATCGAATGCACAAATATCGTGGTGATAAAACAATGTTCACGTATACGGACTTACTATATATCGTATACATTTTTTTATTGAACTCAAAAAATTTAATATCGGGCTCGATCACACCCATTGATTCTTTATAATTACACCACTGCTTAATAGCTACTTCACTTCGTTCAGAGTTTGTGTGTTTATATTATATACGTATAAAATATGTACGATTTATTTAAACTCGAAGCATACGTATACAATTATAAATTTCGTTATAAAACGTACATTTTTTCGTACTATATATATACTGGATCAGTTTATGCTTTCAACGAAATTCTTGTTAGGTAACAGTTATATATACTTCAGCGATTTTAAATTAAACTTAGTGTAATTTAGACGGAATAACAAAATGTAATTAATTGTCCAAACCGAGTTTATGATTTGTATTCAAAGTAAAGATACACATCGAAATTCGTTTACGTGGCCGAGGTTAATGGAAAATGAATATATAGAAAAACGACGTTTTGATGTATGGACTGACATGTACGCATAATTAAACATATATTTTTAGCTTAGATTGAGGTATTACTTCGTTCTGCGACTGTAATTTTTTTTTCGTCCCACCAAAACGGTTTCCCCGTAATAATATACAAATTACGAATAAATTTTTATCCGCGTACTTACACGATCGGAACGTGTTTTTGTTTTTGAACTTTTTGACCAGATCGCCCTGCGTGAATAAAAACAAAAAGTATCCAAAGTACATGACCATCATGATAAGTGCCTCGTACCACACGACCACGTTGTCATAGGCTATGGCCGCTAGCACGGTTATGGATGTCACGTACACACAGCTGTCCCGGAACAGCGGCCATTTGTCTAATGGAATTGCCTGTCTAGTAGCCAGACCTACGCAAGCTGACACCCCGAGCGTGTTGTACACTCCGCTGCCCACCACCGTGCCAACGCCGAGGTCCGACTTGGTCAGGAACGTCCCGATGACGGACACGATCAGTTCGGACGTACATGTGGCCATCGCCATGAATGTAGCACCAGCTACGTCCGGCGAGATGCCCAAGTCTGTAAACAAATCGACAGCAGAAAAAAATTAAGAAAAAACATCAGAAACAAACTGTTTAATAAGTACGTACTTACAATATTACGTTTATATTATGGGCGCAAACGCGAGAAAACATTTTGAGACGTTTATCGTTTTGAACAAATTTGTTATTAATGATAATAATTAAGACTTTCTTTTCTTTCTTCAGCTTTAAAAGTAGTTCAAGCCCATTGCTGCAACACACTCTTCCATCCATTGCTGTCTCCCTGTAGTTTTCATCTCCTAGGCGTTGTTAAATCCTTTGAGACTTTATCAAAACATCGTTGTTTAGGTCTGTCTAAGGGCCTCTTTCCTCCTGGCTTCCAACTTAGGATCTCCTTTGCAATTATGTTAGACCTTAGTATGTGACCAGCTTAGTCTTTTGGCTCTAATTACCCCATTTATATTTGGTTCTCCAAAGGCATTGTATACTTCTTCGTTTGACCTTATTTCGTACCTTTGTGTTACATTATTTATTTTATGTCCACTTATCTTCCTTAGAAACTTTCTTTCTACTATAGCCAATTTTCTCTCATCTTCTAACGTTGTTGGCCATGTCTCATATGCATACGTTATGATAGGTCTTCCTATTACTTTATATAGTCTCATTTTCAATTTCTTTGATAGTAACTTTGAGCGCAGGCACTTAGATTGTGCATGTGAACATCTGTGACCTGCTAGAATACGTTTTTAATCTCTTCGTGATTGTTATTTTGACTGTTTAGTTCTGTGCCAAGATACTTAAAACAACGTATTTTTTCAAATGTTTACTCTCCGATCTGTATATTCCTTGTCTGATGTATTTGTGGTTGTTCTCTTGTTATACACATATACTTGGTTTTGTTTTCATTTATTTCAAATTATATTGTCTTGGCACTACGTATTAATTCCTCTGTTGCTAGTTTTATATCGTCTTCAGTTCCTCCAAGTACTACGATATCATCAGCATACGCTAAGATTGATACAGATTTTCCAACAGCAATTCCTTTATATTTATTATATATGCTTCAAGCAACCACCTTCAGTGCGATGTAAAGAGTATAAGAGAGAGTGCATCACCCTGTTTTAGTCCAACTGTGGTTTTAAACTCTTCAGAGTGTATTTGTCTGAATCTTACTTTGCATCTTGCTGTTTCTATACACATTCGGATTATTGCTCTTAATTTGGCTGGTGTATCAAATAGTTCTAGATGTTTCCATAATGTTTCTCTTTTAACCGAGTCATATGCTTGTTTAAAATCCACAAATAGTAAACGCAATTTCTTATTGAATTCATAATATTTCTCTAACAATTGCTCGAGTGTGAATATTTGATCAATTGTCGATCTTCCTATTAAGAAGCTACTTTGGTAATCTCCTATAATATTTACTGCATATGGTCGTAGGTGGTTAAGAATAATGTTAGAGAGAATTTTATAAGGATTTTATAAGGATATCTCCCTATAACTACCACAGTCCATTGCATCTCCCTTTTTATAAATCGGACATATAATTGATGTATTCCGATCTTCTGGCATCCTTTCTATCATCCATACTTCTATTTTTAGGTTATGTCCTCCATATTTTAATAATTCCGACGCTATTTCGTCGTTTCCTGTAACTTTATTATTTTTGAGCATTTTAATGGCAACTTCGATTTTCTCTAAACTAGATTCCTTATCTTCTGGTTCTACCGATATATACCCGGTGTTTATTTGGGGTAGTTTAGTAGGTTTTGAAACGCTGTTTTAAATTCCCTTGCTATTTCTGTTTCCTTGGCTATTAGTGTTCCGTTATTTGTCCTTCATGATGGTTGTTTTTGGCTTATAGGTTCTTATTAGCTCGTTGGTTTTTCGGAAGAAATTTCTTGAATTTATATATTCCTCTTCTATTCTCCTAATTTTTTCTTCTTCCCATATTATTTTTTCTTTTCTGACCGTTCTTTTAATCTCTCCCTGTTTTTGGGCTAGCACGTACCTTTTCTCGTTGCTATTGTTTTTGATTACTTCCATTTTCGCTTTATCTCTATTTTCTATTGCCACTTTACACTTCTCATTAAACCATGTTGTTGCTTTTTTCTTTGTTCTGTAACCAATTGATCTCGTTGCTGCCAATGTGATAGTTTTTCTGAGGTTATTTCATCTATTCTGCTCAGTTTGCGGTCTCTCATTTAGTTGTTTTATTATTTCATTCTGATACTTTTTCCGCGTTTTTTCTTCTTTAAGGTTTTCTAAGTTCAGTTTTTTTGTAGTTGATAATTTTGCTGTCCATTTTCTGGGTAGTTTCACCCTAACTATAGCCCTAATTAAGAAGTGATTGAGTGTGAGCCTATTTCTCTACAACTTCTCACGTCCTGAATCCAGTGTTTTATTTGGTTATCTACTACCACATGGTCTCTCTGATTATGTGTTGTTTCTCTTGGAGACGTCCAGGTCTGTTTATGGATATTTTCGTGCGGATAGCATGTGCTACTAATCACCATTTCTTTTGAAGTCCAATCTTACGCCATTATCGTTTGATTCTTCATAAAGACTTTCTTTCAATCGTTAGTCTAAAAACATCCTCTCTTCCGACCTTCGCATTAAAGTCACCCAGTATATTTATTTTATTCTTTTAGGAATATTATAATATATCATATTTAGCTGGCTATAAAGTTTTTCTTTAATTATATTCTCTTTCTCTTCCGTCGGTGCGTAGCAATTAATCAGTGATACGTTTATCCATTTGTATTCTGTCTGTAACTAGCATAATCGTTCATTACACGCTTCAAACTTTTTGATGTACGGTAACATGTCGTTTTTTACAACAAATTCCGCTCCATACTCATGTTTATCTCCGCAACTGTAGAATATTGTCGAGTTTCTTAACTTTATATTGCCTACTCCTATCCATCTTAATTCTTGTATTGTTACAATATCTATTTTGTATTTTTCGATAGTTGAAGTAACTATCTTCCTTGCGCCTGTTGCATAAAGCGTGCGCACGTTCCAGGTTCCAATACTCAACGATTTCAACTTATTGTTCATCCGAGGCTATCGTATATCTTGTCTAGGAACCATATTGTTTTTTAGTAAGTTGAGTGGTTAGCCCAACGTTAAACCCCCATCCATGGAAGGCCCGACTAGTGGTGGTGGTGGTGCTTCAATGTCACGATCTTAGTGTCCACTTACTTACCTGAGACGATCCTGATATCCTTAAGGCTGCACCACCACCTAATTGGTGTTCGCGGGATTGTTACACCTGTTATCCAAAAAGACACCCCAAGCGGGAAATAATTAAGACTAGGGCTTTTATATTCGTACGCAATTGTAGGTTTTATTTTTAAAACAACCTGCAATAAACAATTTGATAATACAAGCACGAACTCCGCACATTTCGTTAATAATTCTGATAAAATGTTTATTTTATTTAGTCACTGTATGTTCGTAACATTATAGTAGGGATGTGCACATGAAACGTTGGCATTATACAGTATCTTATAGTATAGCATTTTTAATTATCACAATATTCTTTACTCGATCTAATTTTTTCAAATAGCGATTTCATTTCTGTTTAGTTACGGAGTTTACCCTGATATTTATCATCTATATATGAAGCGTCGTCAAGGCTTTTTTCGTCATATTGCTGTTCTATTCCTCTTACTATTTGCCATTGACAGAAATTCTGCCACGTCAGTTCTTCAACACGCTAAAATAATCGTCCTTTCCGACGGCACGAAGCTTTTTCTATGTGTATCAATACGTGCGTGGAATCATTCATCAGCGGTTAAATTTAGCTCCAAGATGATTTGAATTGTCTGTTCAAACGAGATAAATCTTTCGGTCTATTCTTAAATTATTCAAACGTTATATCATGGTTTTATCAAGTCAACGATTGTCCACATCTTTCACATAATAATATCAATAATCAGCTAATGGCCATTGATGGCGAATCAATTCGTAATCGACACTCACGCTCTGTCCTAATAAAACATATTCTTCAGATTTGTCGCAAGTATCTCAAAATCCCAGAATTTATTCAGCGTTCCTCGCGGGAATTTAAATTGGAAACATTCCTCAAGGCATTATACTGCGTTCTTTTCCGTCCCAATTTACAATTAAATATCGATAAACGAATAATTAACGTACGTTTTATTTTGTTCTACTCGCATACGGTTCATAGATCATTTTGAAACTAAATATAAACTACATTATATATATATATGTGCAGCGTAACCATACTCCATACCTGAGCATATGCAGAACACCGATGGTAAATAATAGTCGTGACAAACGAATGTTATGAAAAGAAATCCATAAAAAGTCACTATCAAGTGAACAATTACGGCTCCGTTACGTCTTTGTTCTTCGGTGAAGAAATCTGGTGGAAATTCTTCTATCGAACGATGGACGTTCTCACACGCAATCGGGCTGTTGTTATGAAAACGGTCGATATTAGAATGATTTCCTAAAAAAATAACGACAACTTTGACGAAATTATTTACAATGATGATTATTTTCAATAAAAATAAATCGTAGTGTGTTCATTAATGTAAACTATAAAACATTAAACAATTTTAAATTTTAATTTACTATAAATTTAGGCTAAGTTAATAACAATTAACAATAACGATCAACTGGATTTAATCGAGTTAAAATAGCCAAAAGACCTTCATTTAATAGTTAATACGAATAAATTAAACTCGTTTAGTTTAACGTTTAAAAAGAAAAACAGAAACATTAACTTTCATCGGTTTAAATATTAAATTATGATACAAAAATTATTATAAAAATTGATCAACAAAGCGTAATGGATTTATTCACATTTAACGTATTTAAAATAATTTTACCGACTTATTTTTTGAATAAATATTTGGGTATACTCGAATTGTTCCCTCAAGTCCATGTAAGTAACATTTTCATTTTGACTTGTTTCCGAAAACTTTTGAAGGCAATTTGAATATTTTTAAAAAAAGGTTACCCGAATTTCCTCTCAAAACAACCCATCGTTGAAGAACTATATTAATCAAACGATATGTACTCTTATTTTCAAAGTTTAGATATGTAAACAATGGAACTATCTCGGGTAGGTAACAAAAAATATGGAGATGCATTTTGGATATTCGAGAATTTCACGTGGATAATACTTATCGCTTCATTCCTTAGATTTTTAATATTTGTAGTTATAGTATAATCTATTTTTTTTTTAAAGAATATAGGAGGAAAATTCAAGTGATTTATAGAAAACAAATTGTGGGCACGAAATTGTTTAATATTTAAGTAATTATATGAAGATAATAGTTACTTTGGTTGATTAACGGTAACTGTATGTTATAAAAGTATGTATATATTTATATATTAATTAAATATCAGATAAACAAATAAATAACAATTTTCTATATATTTTTTTTATCTAATATTTTAGAAATTAGTGGTAAAAAAGTAAAACTAGTTTTTCAAAATTATTTTTATACTGTCTAAAATAATCGACTATAATCAATAACTACTATAAAGTGATTTTTATATTTTGTCGTTTAGTTTTTCGTTTTTTTTTTTATATTTTATAATTATATAATTTCTTAAATTAATAATATATTCTTGTCTAAACGCCATTAAAATTAATTGTTTTGTTAACATAAAGTTAATGGACGAATTTTCGCTCGTCAGTCATTCTATACAAAACATTATTTTCTAAAGACACAAGGAAACTATAAAAATGTTGATTTATTTCCGCATAGAAACCTAAATATTCGGTCGAGTTCAACGTTTCTCGTACTAATCTTTACGGCCAACGACGAATAAACGCAGTAATCCGGTGTCATGAACAATATTTCACGTAAAATAAATAACACGCGATATTATATACATTATTTAAATCTAACGTGTTCATTAAATAATGTTGTTACCCGACTGTGGTAACTCTGTTTACCGAATATAAGTATTATAAGCACTTACGCGTATTATATTATTATTTATTAAATCGATTATGTTCGAGCGATAAATATGTAGGTTAATCAAATATTGGTAATAGAGACGTTTATACATGTATTATATTACTACGAGTATAATTTATATTAGAAAGCCGATAAAAAATACGTCGGTAAATTATCTCAATCTGTGTTTAGGAATTCGAATCCGTCATACAATTCTTGCACATATTACACAATTGTTTAAGTTGGTTTAAGGGTTTAAGGGTTTAAGTCCTACGATGACTATATATATCGTATAATTAATATAGATAGTAATAATATCAATAAATAAACGCAGAAAATAGTAAACATGTATTATATAAATGTGAGTTTTGAATTCATCGGTTTTTATTGTTCGTAGTTTTTACGGAAGGAAAATCGATAAAATATTATTTATATATTCACGATTAGAAAAATTTAAAAATTTAAAATTTCAATAATCGATAGATATCGCTCTATATAACTTTATATTTATTTTTTCACAAAGATCCCGGTTATATTCAGAAGTTGACGATATTTAATAATAGACCTTTTGGAAATAATCGTTAGAAACATATATTCGCGATTAAACTCGTAGTACATGTTTTATTTATTTATTGTAACAATGTATCGAGTAAATATAAGTATTTAGTACTTAATTTTATATCAATAATCGATACATATTTAAATATTATACTTTATTGTTAACGGTTATTAATTGAAATAACTTTTAGCGAACTTTTCGTGACTAACTCCTGTCATTTCTGTTACACGTTAAAAACGTCTAGACTTATTGCGTATAAATTGTACGTTTACACTGTTGAAAATTGAAATAACGTATAATGATTCTATTAAAAAAATGTCAGGCATGGAGCAATAATGCAATATGTTAAAACGCTTAAATTACTTTTTGAGAATTAAGAAATAAATTATACACATTTAAAAACAAAAATTCTCGATAGATATTTTTATATATAGGTAAATAATTACGTACGAATATAACGAACATATTTTCAACTTAATATTATTTACGGTCATATTGTAATATTTAATAACTGGATGTCACAAGCAAAATTAACCTAACCATAACAGTGCATTGTGAACTTGAAAAACATATAGCGAAACAAATAACAATCGCGTTGTTAATTAAATTAAACTGCACGGATATTGAGTATCAGATTAGTTTAATATTTACGACCAATATGTTGGTTTATGGCGTTGTTTTCTAGCAGTTTAGATATTTTGAACGGAACCGTTTCTAATAAGTGTCTAAACCAACGCGTACTATTATTCACACCGTATAGAAAGAGATATTAAACGTTACTATTATCCTATACAGGTACAAAACACTTGCCGCGGGGAAACGAACTATCAGAACGGGTTGGGTTTCTCCTCGGAATCCTCGTCGAACTGGCCATACGATTGTAGGCTTTGACCACGTTTTTCTCTGACATACACGAATGGTCTGATAACTCGTAGATCGCGTTCTTTATTCGCGTAATGAGCTTCCGTTGATCTCAACCGACCATTGTGAAAAGTCGACATCAAGAAACTCTCCGCGAAATCGTCCAAACGTTGCCCGAGCGCTAGCACGTTGTAACCGTTCGCTCATGCAGTTTCATACAAACGTTCGAATACGGCGTACGTAGACGCGTTTCTAATTGCGTACACGTATTCGACGCGTGAATGATGTGGAGATCGGGTCAAGTAGAGGTTGAGGACCAAAGTGGCCGGTTTCAAATAGCTGTGAAAGGGGCTAGGAAGAAGAAGATATAGGTACGAAACATATTTATGTTTTTCGTTTTTAACTTCGAATACTCGAGCGTATTTCTATCATTTACCACGTACCATTGATAATAATTGCCTCGCATAACTTTTGTAAAATATATACAGCGATTTACAGTGAACAGTAACAATCGATTTTAGATTTAAGGGAACTTGAACATATCGCGAATCCATAATAATACCTCATATTGTGCTATAATAGTTGACATTATCGTTTTATTTACATTTACTCTTTTTTTTTTACGTCTCTCTTTTTTAAAACTCATTAAGGTTCAAGTTATGCTACTGGACGGTGTCAATTCACTAGGTTTTTCATTCTGATTTCGTAAATTTTCTCTGATCCTGGTCGTTATAGTATAGTATAACCTTGTCGATTGTGGGTACAATTAAGTCTTAAAAGCGTATTGATCGTAAACGTTATCGATTATTATTATCGATTTTAAGTTCTTTACTGTCAATTATAATTTGTAAAATGATTTTAACGTATTAACGTAATCGTAATAAAATGACGAACGTCTACGAATATTAAAAAAATTAATCTATCTCGAGTCCCATACCCAAAACAGCCAAAAAATTCGGTGCCCGAAAATCGAACAAAATGGACCCGTTTGTATACTCTCTGCTACAATGCTAAATAAGCGACTAGTACGTAATATAATTATAGCGGCATCAAAATACGAAGTATTATTACTATCAATAAAGTGCGAATATGTAGGAGAAAATATTACGGAACACGTATCAAAGGGTTTTTAATTTGTCGAAAAATATTAACGAAAACAGGCGTTTCTTTCAGGAACACATCGATATTTGCCCAAAAACGACCAGAAACGAAATGATGAAATGTATCGCGAAAAAACGTCGATAAAATCGTAAATTAAAAAAAAACGTTTTCGAACCTCATTCGGCGCTTGAGTTATCACGGATACGGTCGATATCAAAGAAACAATAATCCGAAAGCCGTAACTTATTAATTTATAACGCGTACGAAATAACGGCGGTGTTTCGCTTACTCGGGTTGCCCAACTGGTCGTCCTGATCAACGACACGAGTGCCATTGGGTACTGATGCGACGACGGTGGCGGATAAAGTGTTGGCGATTGTCCACGAAACGATGGCGTCAACGACTAGCGGCACTACAACCGAACAAATAGGTTTGGTCATATTTGACGTGAACGACTGAAGTGTGCACCGTCATATGGAAATCTGGGCCGCGTTTCCGTCGTTTCGCAGATAACGGCGCGAACACACACGCGCGCGCGGATTATTGAACGTCGCATTCGTTACTATTGAATGGCGCCGAACGAAATCGTCTCTGATGAATAGTACGCGTCGGGCGAACACGATTTCGTGTCGCGTACGTTGTTTTTATGTTTTTATACGTTTTTTTTTTCATGTACGCGCAAAACCCTCGTATCCATGTGTACACATTTTACTACGGGCGTGGGCGATCAGGGACACGAAAAATTGTCCCTGGAAATGGTATCCGCTCATAGCGTCCCACGATTTAATATCACCTTATACTAAATAACAGTACTATCTATTATTAAGTAATAGGTACTAATTACTAACCTTAAACTATCATAAACGTAAGAAATATATTTAACGTTATTCCAAACAGGGGAAGTGAATGTGATTATTTTTTTCGCACCCGTTTTTGGCCAACTAATAAGCGAACCAAAAATATACACATACTTCAAGTTGTTGAATTTTAATTTTGAAAACTAATCTGAATACGTTAGTATTTATTTTAGGATAGGTAGGAACTTAATTTCCATTATTATTTTCATTTCGCGACTATTTATAACGTACGTTGGTTTTTTCTGTTTAGAAAAAAATTTAAACCATAACGCGTTATACTAAATAAGTAAGAAATCCACGTCCAACGATCCATAGAATGGACGCACTAATAAATCCAAATTAGTTTCCAAAATTAAGATTGGAACACGAAAAGTATGTTTATTTTAGAAAATATATCAAATATCCTCAATATATTTAGTTATTTTTGTTTGTGTAATATCGTTAATTTGAATAACACAATATCATAATAATTAAGTTTAATAGACGCTTAAAACATATCGAAAAACGGACAAAAATATTTACGTAAACGTTTAGCAAAGTCATTTTCATTTATTACGTAAATTACGATAAAAGATATTTAACGCCTGTTATTATATTTATATATATTTTAGTAATTCGTAGACGCAGTATTTTTAAAAATTTTGATTAATTTTATTTATGCGTTTATAAACTTAACGATGTTTTATTTTTGTATATGCTTCGCTTTCAAAAGACAATTTCGATTAAATAAAAGTTCGAATAGTTTTTTTAACTAAAAGATAACTTAGCAGCCTAGGTTTCAAATGGTTTCCGCGTCCGACACCTCGAGAACATTTTTTTAATTGTAAAATTTAAAAAAATATCTCTAAAACACAATAATCGTAACGTGTGGTTCTCGTAATTATTTCGTATAAACATTTTTTTTAAATATTGATTATACGTATAATTTTATTTCGAGCGATAATTTTTATAGTTATTTTCTAAGATATTGTTGCTTATATAATAATAGTATATGGATAATCATACAAACATTTTTGGTGAAGAGCAAACACGCTTTTTTCGAAAAATAAGTAATTAGTCGAAGATTGTATTTTGAACGAACATGTACAAAATTTGTATAAAAAAGACCGAACATTTAACGTAGAATCGTTATTAGTTTAGTCGCAACTTTACAAATGTTTCTCCTCTTCGAAATATCCCCCCCCCTTTGTTTGTTGTACAACGGTCCTAAATTCATCGATCATAAGTTCGTGGAGTTCGTTTAGGTTTGGTCCGCAGTGAAACCTAAACCGGTCGGAGGATGAATAACAACGGGGTACGAAAATAAAAACTTCCGACGGCGCGTCGTAAAATCGTCGTTAACGAAACCGGGAGTTGGATGTGAATCGAACGTCTTCGTTCCGAAATAACGTTTACTGAAAACAACAACGGCGCTCATTTCGAAGCTCGCACGAATTCTGAACAACGCATAAAATGGCCAGCCGTCCGGTAAGCGGCAAAGTCGTGCCCGTAGCCGTCTGGCTCGCCGGGATACGACGATCGTCATTTTTAATCGCACGTATACGTATACACACGTACCAGTAGATTTTTATGTTCTAAAACAACTATATCTTCTTCTTACCGTTCGTCAGTCATTTTAAATTCGAAGCGCCGAGAGGAAACGACTTATCCCTTCCCACTTTGATCCCATCACCGACCTCGGTAGTATGTATTAGTAATATTACGATTATTCGGGCACTACGTTCGAGGCGAATAGCGGCCGTATAGGAGTCGGAAACGTACGGACGACCGTTGTCGCTTGTAGTACTTTTTCCGTACACGGTACAAAGAGAGACGAGTGAGGGAGAGAAAGGAAAGGACGATAGAAAATAACTCTTACACTGGTGGGGGGGGGGTTTGATTTTATTACGAAAACGTATTCAACAAAATTGTACGGTATACGTTCTCCATCGGACGATAATTATGCGCGATCACCCTCCCGCCGAGAGGACTTATTCGAACGTAAACGCTATGGCGCGTGCGTGTGGAACACTGCGGTGGCCTGAAAATACTTGGCGTTGGAAAACGATCGATCAGAACGGGGTGGGCTTTTTCTCGAAATCACTTTGGCTTCGGTCGTCCACGGAACAAGCCATACGATTGTAGACTGTGGTTCCTTCGCCCGTTTGCCGGAAGCTGATCAACGGCCGCAGGGCCGTACGCAACGAGGCGAACAAGCGCGGAAATAATATTTCCTATTGGGCTAGGCTAGCGTTTCTGAGCAAACTGGGAAAACCGGAGGGGGTTCCGTCGTTGTACAAGTCGCTCTGTCTCTTGGATAACGTTGGGAAGATCTTCGAGTTCCCGTTGGCGGAACGGATGCGGGCTCATATGATCGACTCGAGAATCGAGCTGTCCGATAGGAAGTTCGGTTTCCGTAGGAGTCCACGGGTAGACGTGCTCGTCGGGTGGGAGGTAGTTCTCGCGGCGCTGGGGCGTACGCATTTTCCGGTGAACGTCCGGCGGATCCTGCTGTCGTATCTGAGCGAACGTGTGCTACACCTGTGCGTCGACGGCCAAGGAGAGACGATGGCAATGGAGGTCACCTGCGGAACTCCTCACGGTTCCTTACTCTGCCCTCTCCTTTGGACCGTCGTGAACGACGCCATGTTTCGCCTACGGGAACGGTTTGTATTGGATTCGCTGACAATATAATGGCCAGGGCGGAGGGTGATATGGCGATCGAGGTGGAGGACCAAGCTAACTCGGTGCCCGCGACTATCGTGGGTCACATAGGTGACCTGGGCCTACATTTTGCGTCCAGTCTTCTCCGAACATGTTGACAATTTTCTCGAGTATTTTTGATCGCTTCTAAACACACGAGTTTCAGTGGAATTTTTACCCTCGAAATTGCCGGTACACACATTTCAAAATATTTATTTGTGGAAGCAAATGTAACATCCGTTTTAAAATAAAAGTGCACGTACGACGATGTTTATTCTCAATAGTTAAATTTGAAATATAATATAAATACGGGTAGATAGTTCAAGATTATTTTACCCTAAGGGGAAGTACACATTAACGATAAGATAATGGCCTAACATCAGTTTGTTCAAGAACCGAAATTGTAATTAGTTGATTCACATAATTGGGAGTTGTTGCCGAAAATGTGCGATTAATTAAACATACTGGCTTCCGATAGTTGAAGTAATTCTTTAATTTTAAGATTAAAACTGCACAAGTTAGGTGGAAAACAAATATAGAATCCATTTTCATCAAGCGATTTTTTAAATACTGTATAATAGAATAATGACGTATAAATAACAACAGTTTTGTTTAAATAACACAAATTTATTGAGCAGTTTAAAAGCAATTAAAACAGTTAGCAAAATACGTTTGAAAGAAACTGGTATTATCATTTGTTGTTTGTAATCTAACAATATCCTGAAACAGAAACAATGAAAATATTAAAATTTTAAAAGCTCAAGTTACTACTATAAAATTAGGAACTTATCATCAAACCTAGGTATAACCATTTTTAATTATAAAATATTATTGAACGTCAGTAAAAAGTGACCAAAAATCAATTTGGTTTTATGCCAGGGAAGTCAATTATGGAACCATTGTTTTGTGTGAGGCAACTTGTAGAAAAGTATAGGGAGAAGAAAAATCTTTGTATGGTGTTCATAGATTTAGAGAAAGCGTATGACAGGGTGCCAAGAGAGGTATTAAAGTGGGCATTAAGGAGGAAAGGAATACCAAAAACATATATTAATGTGGTAGAGGATATGTATGAAGGAGCGTGTACCAGCGTTAAAAGTGTATGTGGTGAAACGGAAGGTTTTAAGGTAAGAGTAGGTGTGCACCAGAAATCGGCTTTAAGCCTCTACCTTTTCTTGGTAGTAATGGATGCGGTTACAAAGGAGATACAGGAAGAGGTACCATGGTGTATGTTGTTTGCGGATGATATTGTGTTGGTAGGGGAAAGTAGGGAGGAAGTTAATCAAAGACTCGACATGTAAAGATTAGCTCTGGAAGCGAAGGGATTAAGGATTAACAGAAGACAGAGTATATAGAATATACGTTTGAGAAAAAGGAACAAGTAGATGAAACGAGAAGTGGAATGAAAATAGACGGGGACGAGATAAAGAAGGTTAAATGTTTTAAGTATTTAGGGGCCTTCGTACAAAAAATAAAAGGGGGGTTTGATGAAAATGTGAAGCATATAATTAGGTGTGGGTGGATCAAATGGAGAGAAGCGTCTGGTGTCCTGTGCGATAAAAGAATTCCAATGAGATTGAAAGATAAATTCTTTAACAGTGTATTGAGACCAGCAATGTTGTATGGTTCAGAGTGTTGGGCGGTGAATAAGAAAATAGAGCAGAGAATGAGTGTAGCTGAGATGAGAATGCTTAGATGAATGAGTGGGATGACAAGAGAAGATAGGATAAGAAATAAATATATAAGAAGAAGTACAGAAGTAGCGGAGATTATGGATAAAATGAGGAATAGACTTAGATGGTTAGGGCATGTTATGAGGAGAGAAGATTCGGAAGGAGTAAGAACAGTTATGGAATTGAATGAGGAAGGAAGAAGAGGAAGATGTGGTTGAATACAATTGAGGAAGATATGAGGATTGCTGGTGTGTGGAGGATGTGGGAGATCGGGCCAAATGGAGATTTAAGACAAAGGTGGCCAACCCCAAATAGATGAGATAAAGACGAAGGAAATGATGATGATTATTGAACGTCTTTTTCGTCATTAAATAATGTATTATTACAATTTACTGTACTGAAATTATTTGCAATTCTTAGATAGGTTGGATAAAAAAGAAATTTGTTTACTTGTGGTAATGGTTGTTGATATAATCTATCGCTGAGTAAATTGGTGCAAATGTTAATGGCCATTGTACGAAACATTGTATCAATATTTATATTTTCTTTTGATGAAATTTCAAAAAAATCAAATTTATAATAGTCTGCTACCTATATAAAAATAATATAGAGATTATTACAATGTTGATTTTAAAAATAATGAAAAAAGATAAATACCGCTTTTCCTTCTAGTTTCGAAACTTGTTGACAATTTAAATCACATTTACTTCCAACTAATATTTTAATGGCATCACAAGGTGTTTCCTATTAAATAAAATTTACATTGTTCAATATATATAATTAAAATTAAAATAAGGATTATTTTGCTTGTTTATGGACTCAATTTTAAAATTGAAATTATACATCTTTTATAAACTTGTCAAAGTCAAGTTAAATTAATTTGTCAAAGGAGTCACTTGGTACAGGGGTAGTCATGTGCCCTCCGCTGGACCAACGACGTCCATGGAGGTATAGGATGGTTCAGACCATCCTAAACCACGACAAGTATGCCCAGGGCATGTTCTGGTAGATTGTCGGGAAAGTGACTTTTTTGGTGTGCTCCGCCCGGGCATCTCCCTCGGTAAGCTGGAGGTCAACGACGGGCTCGTGGCGGCAACAGTAGAAGGCACTTTGCGCATATACGGCCGCTACGCCCCCGCCCAGCCTTCGTATGCCCAAGTTCAAACAGTCCCTGGAATGCCTATGGGTCGGTGTGAAGGCGACCTTGGCCGCGGGGGGCGAGTTGATAGTCGCTACGACTTCAACGCGCTGACGCGGCCGGCGCACGGACACAATGGGCATCCTGCTCTGCGCGTTCGCCGACACCCTTAGCTTGAACTTGGAAGATGGCGGGGAAAGTTGCCGAACGACAGAGACGGGCACTTGGCGTGATAGCTCCGCCGCGCCGTCGTGGTCTCGGGGAGGTGGCGGCTAGGCCGTTAAATAGGGGAAGAAAGTTTAATTTTATATTCTTTTATTTTTGTTTGTAACGGAAGATGTAAATGGTTGCCCCGTGGTAGGGTATTGTCCTGTCGCCGCGCACCATTCATGTAATAGTTTTTAAGAAGTGGTAGTTCTTAAGGATTATTGTGAATTAGATTCGATGTACGGGAGGCGGGGTAAAACAACGTGGGGATAGCTCGCGTTGCCCCTCTACCCTTAAGGATGATCGTTTTTGTAAGACTTTATGTAATTTAAACTTTTCAATAAACGATGGCGACTCACTGGTCCGAAGTACTGCTTTCAGGCTTTCCGGGCCAGTGAGGGTATTGCCGATAACGTGTAAAAAAAAAAAGGGGTAGTCATGTACCAACAAAAATCCTGTGTGGCACCTGGCGCACCAAATTGTATGCAGCCCACCCAGAGAGATGACTGTAAGTTTGAGTAACACTAGATGGCCACTACTCATGGGAATGATATGGATACTAAATTTTTTACTGATCCTCTGAAAAATGAACAGATGCGGAAACTGGTTACTTCAGAGATGACAACGGACTGGAAGAAGTAAAGGAGAATGGTGAAATCTTGGTGCTTTTCAGGATGTCACTGGGAGCTCCGGAGATGGTATCCACCTTTGATGCTTAGGATTTCTCTTTAGTCAAGGTGCTGGAGCTGGTCTCCATGATGACCAAGGGTGGCAAGGATGTGCATCGCCCCATCCAGGACGTAATTACAGGCCTCTAAAATGAGTTGTCCATTTTTAGTAGTATTAAAGGAAGGAAGACCTCAACGATCAACAAGAGCAGTACAGAGAAAACGTGATTTCCTGGCCAAAAGACCACGAATGGCAAACACTAACAATGTTGCTGGTGGAGAAAGGACAGCCCCTCATGGACGTCTTGCCCCTTATTAAGGGTTTGGTAAAACTGAAGAGGACCATCGCCGAGATGGAATCCTTTTTGGCTGTCCTCCAGGCCCAATTAACATTCAGTCATTGTCTGGGAGTCCACTGGAGAAAGTGACAGCAGAACAGCCGCAGATATAAGAGAGCAAACGGCAAAAGTAGAAGAAAAAGAAGCTGCAGCTGCAGCCAACATCACTGAGGAAAAAGGACCAGTGAAGGAAAATAAGGAAGCAGTAACAGCCCCCAACAGGGCCACAGCAACCAGAGCAGAAAATTCCTTAAGTCACTGTCAATACGGATGGGACAGAGAGCCCTCCAGAGCTTGAATGAAGGGGTGAAGTGGTACAGAGGGGTAGCAAACGTTACCCCAAAGTTCACAGCAATTCCAAACTGACCTGTCACTCAATCAAATGGCAAGGACACTAAGTTCGAGTTACTCCGGAGACAAGCTCCTAAAACGTCGACAGTTACTATTGGCCAACTGACTGAGGGTGCAACTTTCATCTCTAGGATGAAGGCAGTTCAGTGGGAGGTAAGTGTTGAATCCTAAGGGGTCAAGATCAATGCCACTCACCGAACCAAGACCAGGGGGCTACTGTTCAAAATTGTGACCCTGACTGAGGCAGAGAAACTTGCAGGGCCCAACCCAGAGGACAAAATTATTATGTACATTTTGTTTGTGTGTAAGAGGGTGATTAATAATTATGAGCATTAATCACCTCTCTAATATTAATGGTTGTTTGTTTATTTTTCTATACGTCTATGTTTTTCTATTTTATTTTGTGTATATATAAATAAAAATATTTTTTGCCGAAATAAACGATGGCGACCCAATGTTCAAAATAATGTCTACTGATATACCGGGGCAGTGGATATATTACAGTAAAAAAAAAAAAAACCAAGCGTCGTTAGTCCCATCGATATTCATCTCTCACCACTGGATTATGACGATATTGACATTGTGTATCCATTGACAATTATTTTTAAAATACGTTGTCTGCTGTAGTTTTGTTTTGTCTTTGTAATATAATGCGTTTGAAAGATAAAAGTGGTATGACCGTCGTATGCTAATCTATCAAGTCATTGATAGCATGGTATTTAGTATGGGCAAGCTGGTCTACATGAATAGTTCTTGATCATGTATCACTTTTTATGTGTGTATATATATATATATATATTTCATTAGGCTTTCTGTCATTAAACAGTTACTATATGTGTTAATATTATATTCTAAAAACCAAAACTATAAAACATTTCAAAAATTGTTGGAAATAGATACTACGTTAAATTTTTTAATAATTGAAAGAAAAATACAAACTTCTTGAACAAGTTGAATCCAGTTCGTCATTGAAATTAATGTACTTTGGCGTGTAGTATCATAAACAAATATCACACCCATACTGTTCCTTAAATAAAGTTTAACGAGAGAACCAAATTTTTCTTGACCAGCTGTATCCCTGAGAAAACGAGCAATTAAATAAAATATAATTTCAGATTAACGCTTAGGTACCATATATCCAGACGAATATTTTTATCAAATATTTTTAGATATTTTGATTGAACATCAATACCTAAAATGATAAAACAATTTATAAATTATATATAAAAGCAAAAACGTTTAAATAATTAAACGTTTAGTGGTATCACAAATAATAACACATTACCTACTGTCGTAGTAGTAGAATACAATTTTTTACAAAACCTATTCACTAAACATGTTTTGCCGACGCCAATATCACCAACGACAATTATCTTGCAAATTTTTAAGTCAGTCGATGATGTCACGTTCATGTTTCGCATACGTTTAACACTCTTAAAGCGGAACGCTCTCCGTCTCCTACTACACAAATGGGAATATCAGACCGAGATATGATATGGACGCGTCTACGTTTACAAAAATGTCGCGAATGTACGAAAAATGGAAACAATAAGCTCGATCTATACATTAAATAATGGCGAGTAGTGATTAAACGTTCAATCATTCGTGTACGCAGACTGACGACAGCGACTGTTTCTCCCATTTTATGTCTAATCAGTGGGCGGCGCGGCGTGTATACAGCACGTTGACGGTACATAAAACGCATTGACCGTAAACATTATACAGAGTGATGAAATGGCAATTTTTTTCTTTTAAATATATATGTATGGGATTCAACCATGTTGATTGTTTAATATACTCGTATGATTAATATATCATTATTATATACATACAGCGAAAATATCCAAGGGCACGCGGTTATTTCAATGCAGAACACAGGCACAGGGAGTAGTGTTACAATGATATGACACCTGTTTACCTTATACGTTATAGTACACTCTATACAATTTTACCGTCCGTTAACGGTTGAGACCGAATATTTTTGGTATGCCAAACTGACGGGGATACACGAAATTCGACGCCTTTTACTTCCCTCGTGGGACACAGTACAGTGATTTTTAACCATATCAACAACGCGGTACACTTCATCCTCTATACAATTTTTGCGGCACATAAATTTATCTTCTTTCTCGGATTTTTCCCAGTTATTCGGGGTCGGTCACCTTGGTCCTCAACCTCCATTTGACAAGATCTTCCACACATTTACGTACACACCAGCAGTTCTTATATCACACTCAATTACGTTCAACCAATTTTTCTTTGGTCTTCCTCTTTTTTTCTTTCCACGCTCAATTCCATAATCGTTTTTACTTCTTCCGGAATTAATATATATATAATTCTCGAATGTATTCTGTTATGGATGGTGTAAGTTTTGAACGGTTAAACATTTTGAAGTTATACACATTTTCAAAATCAATAATGGAATACTCTTGTGTATATATATATATTTATATTTAGAAATATGTCAAAAGAAAGAACATGATCAAATATTGGTTAACACATACGGCATAATAGAAATGTACAGCTTGTACAAGCGTGTAGAACTGCAAAATATTTGCAAGAAAATTAGATACGTTCAGTCCGATAGTCCACTTAGGTCGGTTGACTCATCTAATTGTAACGAAAACAATGGAGAATTGTTGCAATATTTGTTCATTAATATGTTTGGACCTGTGTTTTATGGGTTTACTAATGGTATTGTCAGATATAGGAATTTTTAATATTTTTTTTTGGCATTTTTACCAAAAATTACTTTCACAATTTTACGGCAAGTAAGTGAAATCAGTTTTTCTTCTTTTCTGTGTGGTTTAATTTATTTAGCTTTGAGCTCTGGTATTAGATTACTAGCTTCTTGAGATTTGTCAGAAACTTTCACAATTTTTGTCATTTTTGTAATTTGTATTTTATTTTATAATTTTAGTAAACGTAAAAAATATGAAAAATTTTATCGACCAAATGAGAATGCTCGGTGGAAAAATGATGCTCAAGTTAACTAAGAACCATCGATTCGTTTAATAGTATTTAAAAATATCACGGACAAGGATCATCTACATTACTGGACCAAGAAAGTCCCATGTTTAAATAATCATCATGATTTTGACGTTTAATATTTAATTGTTTTTTTCTTGGATAGTTCACTCACTGAAGTGTTATCAGCAAAACTAATCACACATCTATTCACTATAAAAATTATAATTATTATTGAAAATATACCAAACAAATTTCTATGATAAATGGTTTGTAAAATGGAATGGTAAAATCCATTCAAATTATTGATTAATGATATCCATTATTTAAATTTTAATATTATACAAATAAGTGTTAACATTTTAATCATTTTATCATTGATTGGAGGAAAATATAAAAATGTAGATAATTCAACAAAATGATACGTTATTTACCTTAAATTACATTAATTCATGTTAATTGTACACATAAACATTATAAAAGTGTTTAAGAGTATTTTACCGTCTAAAACAATATATATAAATCACATATCTGTGAGAATAAAGTAATCAAATATCTATAAGAAAATATATAATTTAAAAACATAATTATATATAACTTTTCAAAAAAATTCTCATTAATATAAATAAATTACCAATATTATTTTATTCGCATAATTCTAACATAGATTGTACAGACATTGGGGTGAAATTTGTACCATCTTGGCTAACAAATAGAACACCACGGTCAATATATGCTTGAAGCCTTGCTCCACATCTGTATATTTGTTTAGCTTCTCTAAAACGACCAGATAAAGGCATCCATAAAATGCCCCGTTCTTCACAACGTTTTTGTACTAATTCTTTAAAACCATGAGGCATCTGTGATGCAGTACGAACAGCTTCAGCTAGACCACCCTAAAAATAAATAACACCATAAACATTAACATATTTAAAAATTCTAACAATAATAATAAACCAATAGCTTTTTGTTTAAATTTGTGTATCAATTATTTACATGGATGGTAGGTGGTGGTGGTGGTAGTGGCATAGAAGGTCCGCCAATTGCTCGGCTCATTATATCCAAAGCAGAATGAAATCTCCCTTTAATGGTTGGATGTTCAATAATAACAGTAGGCATTAAGGACTTCCATCCTGTATACCAGTTACTTATTTGCTCATGATTAGGGTTCATATTTATCCACATTGTAAGTGTTTTAAGCCATTTTGGGAAGAAGTGTTGGTCTAAAAGTTCCACTAATGTGGGCAATGGTAATAAATCTGACCACGCATTCACCCAATTCCAACAATCTAAACATAAAATATGGATGTTTTTTGTAGTTCTTTTAACGAAGACACGTTTGAAAAACAAAGCATGTTACCTAATTGTTGATGATGTGGGTTGATTACTAAAGTTTGAAGGACAGCTTGTAATTTAGGAACAATATTTTTTATTAGAAAAGATTCCATGTAACCTTGCTGGAAAACATGTATCCATGGTTGAAGCATAAGTTTAGCAGAGTTGTCAGATGGATGCCAGGCATTCAAAGCCATACTTAGCTTTTGTCTCAGAGTAGGATAGACAATTGTTTCAAAATGTTTGCCTATAATAATTAAAATTGTATTAAATATATTATTAATTATCGTTTATATAATTAACTAAAAATGAAGTGCCAGCTCACTTAAATATGGTAACCATGGATGAATCCATAAATGAATTGGTACAAGGTCAGTTAATGGGTCCCATTGTTCTACTTCAGATTGTATTTTTGGTAAAATCATATTCTCAAGAACTTTATTGATTATGCCAATCGGTATGAGTTCAAATGATTGTTCAAAAAGTTTCAACATATTATTATAATTTCGACATTGCCATCGTCTAAATAAATACGTTTTATTAATAGAAATGATTAAATATATTATAGTGCATAATAGACGTTTTTTTCTTAACTTTATTTGGGGATTATATTATAAACAAAAAAT
The DNA here is from genome assembly GCA_025469175.1 of Geopemphigus sp. TES_GeoC_2020. Taxonomy (NCBI): domain Eukaryota; kingdom Metazoa; phylum Arthropoda; class Insecta; order Hemiptera; family Aphididae; genus Geopemphigus; species Geopemphigus sp. TES_GeoC_2020. The sequence goes on from JAIPRN010000078.1 coordinate 42,137, forward strand.
TGTTTTCACGTATAAATATAAAATAACTTTTTATTATAATTATAGAATTTATAGTGTTTTATATATTTATTGATTTTATAAAGCTCAACAGAGGTTAAAAATATAGACAAATTATTGATCACAGAATTTGTAGAAAAATCATATTTGTTTATTTTTTATTATTATTTTTATTTTGGAAGTTACTAATTTCTTAATCAATATTTTTTTTATTATATAAATTAATATACGTCTATCTCATATATATATATATATATATATATAGGTACTTCATTTAACTCTTTTCCTTCCTTGTCTCTTTCCCTGCTATTTAGAGTCAGCCACTTTGGTCCACAACCTTCACTTGACCCAATTTCTCACATCATTCAAGCACACACTCCGACAGTTCTCTTATCACACTCAATCATAATCAACCACTTTTTCTTTGGTCTTCCCCTTCCTCGCTTAATTCTATAACTGTTCTTACTGCTTCCGAATCTTCTCTCCTCATAACATGACCAAACCATCTAAGTCTATTCTCCTTCATTTTATCCATAATTGACGCTACTCTCATGCTTCCTCTTATATATTCATTTCTTATTCTATCTTCTCTTGGTACTTCACTAATCCATTTAAGCATTCTCATCTCGGCTATGCTCATTCTCTGCTTTATTTTCTTGTCCACTGCCCAACACTCTGAACTATACAACACAGCTAGCTATATAGCTCTCACTACACTCTTATAGAACTTATCTTTCAACCTTATTGGAATTCTCTTATCACACAAGATACCAAATGCTTCTCTCAACTTGATCCACTCACACCTAATCCTGTTTCACAACTTCGTCAAAACCTCCATTCTTTTGTATAAAGTACCTCAAATACTTAAAACTTTCTTACTTCGTCCTTGTTTATTGTTATTACAAGGTCCTTCATTTAACTAAATATTAGAACTATGAATATAGATTATATTAAAGAAATTAGGGAATATATATATATAAAACCATGGCGATTTATTTAGTATGATCCCCTTTTTTATGTCTTAGTTATTTACAGATCACAATTATTTTACAAGAAATATTTAAATATATTAAAAACTAATTTAAACATTTTTTATTTTTCATATCAAAATATTCTGTAGTAACAAATGTATAAATATCTTTTTTTAAACGGAAAAAATTATTTTTGATTATGAAATATTGTGTGTGTGTAATTGTTTTTAAAAAATCATATTGTATAGAAATAAAATAATTTAGCATGTTTTGTGAAATGACATTTTTAACAGTGCATATTTCCATTACATTTAAAACTTAAAAACTGAGTTTGCTTTCTAATTATATAATTTAGTAAGTTGACTATTGAGCATATATTGGCTATCTAACATAATAATACAGTTTAATGATTTATTAAATGTATATAGATAAATTTATCAGAACATATTTGAAATGTATAATGAATAATTAAATATTTACATAAAATAATAATAAATAGAATATTTGATAATACCAAAAAACTGTAACTATAGAATGATTCATAATTTAGTTATTTTTGTTTTAAATTTAATATTACAATTATAAACAAAAATTTAGATTGTAATACAATTTTTAATCAGTATTAATGATAGCATGCTATTTGACTTAGTTTACCTAACAAACAATATTACCAAACTACTTCATATTGATAATTAATTCTGACATTTTGGTATAAAAAGAATTAGCAGCATTTTGGTTTTTGGAAAATATTACTTATCTAAGAAAGAAGCAATAGTTCTTATAATTTATGTGTTTAAATTAAAATGTGTTTACCCGCATGCTTTTTGAACTTGAGGTAACCACTCTTGCCAAATTAATGTTTGAAATTCTTCGCTCGATTGAAATCCAATAGCACATGGCTCATTTAAAGTTAATAGATTTTTCCATTTATTTAGTTCATCAAAAGGCATTGTTGGATTTTGTAATGGGTCCCATGTAGATAGCTTTTCCTTAATTAATATTCTTGAAATTGATAGGGCTAAAATTGATCCCCCATTTAATCGATAATCTGAGTAATAATTTTCCTAAATAATTAAAGAGCAAATTATATGTTTAGAATTACATTATAAACAATATTTTTATAATATACTTTTAACTCTGTTAAACATTTTATGGCCTGATTACTATCTAACGTATTTTGTTTTATTGCATCATTTAAAGATTCCATAATAATTATCATTTTTTCAAGAGATTCAATGGATGTATCCTTTTGTTTAATATTTTCACTTATTATATCACTTTCTCGTTCAATAAAAATTAGGCGATCCTCATGAGTGCAAAGTTCTTGGTTGTTTGTTACTATGTTCTATAATAAAACCAAATAAAGAAAATTTTATATTTTACGACGCTAAAGTCAATAAATATAGTACAGTAAAAATTTAAAATAAACATTTTTGTTTGTACTTGTTCAGCTATTTCAACTAAAAGATTAAGATTATGTAATAATTCAGGTAAATCAAAGTTTGAAAGTTTTTTGTCTTTTCGTATTTCCCATTGATCAATTGGTTTTTTAACACCAGAAATAGCATGATATCCAGATAAAACTCTTTGTTCTGGACCTGTCATGTCAATCACCTTTACTCTACTTAATTCACTGAAAAATAATTAACAAATATAATTATAATGTATAACAAATTTAATTAATTAAAATTAAAATTATATAAGATAAAATGTGAAATAATTTTACTTGAATTCTCTTTTTCTTTGTCCTGGATGTTTACTTTCTTCAATCACTTCTTCAGCTGTTTTGTAAATATACTGTGTTTTTTCTGATTTTAATACTTTTCTCCACCCACTTACAGAGGCTTTAATATCTTTCGTTTTTTCTGATATTCGTTCACCATCTATTTTCATTGGTTTGGTTTTAGACTCTGGACCATAAGCACCTAAAATAAAATATAAATATTAAGATAAATTGTGTAAGTATATCAATTTTAGTATTTATTACCAATTGCTCCTCTTCCTTTTCTCAAATTAGCTTCAATTGGAGCTGTAATACCTTGTAATTTTTTTCCTAAACCATGACCTGGTTGATAACCCATCTGTAAAATACAAAATAATCAGTTATATCGTATTAGTTTAATATAAATTGTTCAAATTACTCCAAGCAACAGTTTTGCCCCAATTCCTTTTGTATGTTTTTCCCAATCTCCTAATCCTTTGTTTATAATGCTTGGATTCACTTGAGATCGTTTCTTTCGTAAACCTGCCAATTCTTGATCAATATCAAAATTAAAAGTAGGTTTTTCTTCATCACTGTAATATATAAATTTATGTAGACAACATAAATTATATTCGATAATATAATTATAGTGCTAATAAACCTAGATGCAGATATATTATCATCAATATTTTCCGTTTCATCTTTATTCTTTATTTCAGTTTTAATTTCCTTTTTATCTTTGCCAGATTCTTGAATACCTCCAGCTACAAATGAAACTGGAGCTGTATAGTTTTGTTTATATTTTTTATCTTTTTTTCTGCGGCCTCCAAAACCAGAAATTTCATCATCACTATCACTCTTAGCTTCTTCATCGGCCCAAATTCCTAAATTATAAAAGTATGTATTAATGTAAATATAACTATGTTTTCATTTTATTAAGTATTTAAGATATAATTTTAGATTATAAGTTAGTGTTTGTACGTTATTGTTCTATCAAACCAAATTAAATTACATATTGTGATTTATGGTTAATAATTAATAATTATCAATTATATACAACAAAGTATGTTATTAATAATTAAAATAATACAATATTTAGTAATTAAATTTTTTATTACAAAAAGATTTGTATTTATTATTTTAATAAATAATTTTAAAACTTAAAATTATACAAGTTTGATAAAATAATAAAGTTTAATAGCTAAAAATATGTTATATTAAACTGAAGACCAAAATTCTGACATATTTCAAAATTGATTCAAATGTTTTTATATTTAAGTACATTTTCTACCTAAGATTTATATTAGATAAAAATATATAATCGAATGTTTAGGCAACATACAACATTCGATAATTTTATTTCTAACATTAGACAATTATACTTTTATTTATTTTATTAATAAATTTTAGTTTTACGAATTATTTTAATTATCAATAACATACTTGATTGTATTGACCATAAATTAATGTTTGAAGTACCGTAAGGTTTGGTAAGTCAATATAATTTTTACTTTTTCATTTTTACTAATGGAAGTAAGATTATATCACAACTATCTATAAATTAAAGAATTTGATAATAATTATAGTTTAAAATCTAGAGTAAAGAGCGTTATATTACTCAATATACGACACAAAGATTACCAATATGTTTTATTTTATTAATTTGCTACAAGTATTACCATAAATTGCTTGATTCTTTGTCAGCCGTCTTTTAGGTCTGTTCATATTAAATTCGTTGTCTAAATCAAAATCGGTGATTTCAAATTTCTCCATTTCATCGTCCGACATTTTCGGTGTTTAATTTTAGTTCAACAGACGATCGTAAAAGATATTTCGAAATTAAATTTATAAATAAAAAGCACTAACATTCAAATTTTATATTTGGTGTTTTTGTTTGTAAAAATTGTTTGCTATTTTCTTTTGGATTATTATCAGTAAGGCTATCAATTTGAGATTTGTAATCACAAATCAATGATAAACTTTGGTGATGGGGAACTAACCATTTATTCTAAAAATCATTTGATCAATTCGCTTTGAATCCAAATAATATTTCTTTCAAGGAATATTTTGCCAATATAATATGTTTATTGACTTATTTATGTTTATAAAAATGAATTTAAACTTAAAATCGGCTTATTTTTAGATTTTTGTCTGGCAAACATGTTTTTTTAAATTCGGAAATAAGTAGTTCCTGGAACAAAAATTCATTAGTAAAAATATAAAAACGATTTATGGAACATGCAAACAAATATACCTTTGGAAAGATAATTGTATTTAATTGTTACCAAGGTAATGATTGTTATCAATTATTATTAAACACGTTGTATATCATTGATGTTTGATCATTTGGGTGTAATATTTTATTCAATAGTTTGTATTAATTACGGTTTTTGTTAGTACTTAACAGTACTTGTCAGTAATTGTTTATTATTTAGTAGTAAACGAGTACGCTTTAAGTCTCATCGAAACATTAAAATCCTTTTTGCTTGTGAAAATGGGATTATTGAAACCGGGAATAAAATCTAGATTGGAATCAGTCACTGAGTTTATCAAAACCTCATACCATGTCGCCTTTATTCCATTCGTTATATATATGGGTAAGTAGTATGCTTAATTATAAATATATTTAATATTATGGCCGTCATAACGTACACTTAATGGATATTTGTACAAAATTAAAATAACGTTTTACTTAAATAATTAAGCGAATGTCAAAAAAACATTTGTAAATGTTGTATGTTTAGAATTAAATGACAAATTTATTGTTTATTGATGATGTTAAGTGGATTGGTAACCATTATTTATTTATTAAGAGCCAAATTTTAACGTAATGTTTGCAACTGTACAAGGTTGTACTATTTTAAAAACAAAAATGTCACACTTATACATTTTTATAATTAGTACACATGAACAGTAAGCGACAAAAAGATAAAGGTACAAAATTTAATAAAGATTAATTGTATAAATAAGGTATAGAACGAATTATCATTGTTACATAATTTATGTATCTTATGGAATGATAAACTTCAGTTTATCCAAAATTATAGCAATGTTACTTAATTTTCTTGATTATAAACTGGTAAATAATGATTTATCGATACATTTCTTGAGTTTTATTGCCACAATCTTAAAAAAAAGTCACTTTTGTTGTATATTTAGTGATTGTACATTCAAAGTATCTATATGTAATGCGTATACAATTTCATAAAAACTAACATATACTTTATTAATGTACATTTTATGTTATTAATATTATGATACCATGTTGAATACACCAGTTCCTGTCCGATTACTGAAGTTAAGCAATATCGGGTGTAGTTAGTATATAGATGGGTGACCACTTGTGGGAGCACATTATGATGCTGTTGGCAATCATCCTTTAGAAAAGAGACTTCTGCGTCTTCCTAACATAGTAGCTATTCAACTCCTGCACAACTCACTGGAAATCAGGAGATTAAAAAAAAAACAAATGAAACCATATGAACTCTTGTAATACAATTATTCAAAGCAAAAATGATTTAAGTCAGGGTGTATAATTATAAAGAAATGCATTCTGATGCATTCAGCCTACACCTGTCTTGTAATACTGTTGTATTCAATTACATATTGACTTTAGTTAATAAATTAAGTTTAACTAAGATTGTATTATGCGCATTCAATAAAGGATGTTTAAAAAAAATATTAAGTTATTGCTAATAAATAATTTATTATTTAATTAATATTTTAATTATTTTATTATTAAATAATTTAAAATGGGAAGAGCAAAACCATTATCAAATAATGAATAGGGAAAAATTACGGCATTTAAGGAATGTGGTCATTCAAATTGTAAAATATTAAGGAATTAAGAAGTTCCACGATTATCAATAATTTTGTAAATTTGATAAAAATTTTAAGACTTGCATTAAATTTTGTTGTTTCTGTGTGTGTTGTTAATTAATTTGGTGTGAAAATCGATATTCATAATGTACAGAAACTATTGAAATGTTCGTTTATGCTTATTTCAAGAAAATTAAGAAAATAATTGAATGAATGCAATAAAAAAGCAAGATTAAAATTTTCCAATTCAAATGAATATAAAATTCAAAATGATATGAATATTCAAAATGAGTTGGGCAAAAAAATGGAGGTGATTTTTTTAAACGAAAAAAATAGTAATTTGGATGATCCTGGTGGATATTTGTATTATTACAATTTGAGAAAGGATGAATGCATAATGTCAAATGTCAAATAGGAAGAGGATTTATGATGATTTGGTGTGCAATTGGTTATAGGACGAAGTGAAGTTATTTTTGTTTTTTTTTTGGTGGTAGAATAAATGCTTTGAAGTTAGAGATTTCTTAATAAACCAAAAATTAATTTTTTGGTAAATAGTAGGAAGAAATTGTATGTTTCAGTTGGTTAATGCTCTAATCCATACAGCTTATATCATAAAATTATGGTTTGAAGCAAATTCTATACTAATATTAGATTGGCCTGCACAATTACATATTAAATATTATTGAAAATGTTTGGAGACTAATTGTTAAAGAAGTTTATAATGATACTAAACAATATTTTTTAGTTTATGAGTTGAAACAATAAATTTTAGATACTTGCGCAAATTTCACAAGGTGTTATAAAAAAGCTTTATAACAATATTAAATAGAACTTTGCTACTATTCACGCTAATAGATGTGCTACTAAATATTAATAAATACAAATTATTATTTTAATTCGATCAATTGAAGCGTGGAAAATGTTAGGGTATGTCGGCATAAGATAGTTAAAAGATATTTTTAATAAGGTGATAGTAGAGTGGAAAATGCCAAATGAGTGGAGGAAGAGTGTAGTGATACTAATATTTAAAGGTAAAGGAGACGTACAAGAATGTAGTAATTATAGAGGTATAAAACTGATGAGCCATAGTATGACGATTTGGGAAAAAAATAATCTTTTATAATTTTATTGCAAAAATATGCTATTAAAATTATTTTATAACTATTATTGTAGTTATATAAAACTTTAAAATATATTATAAAGTAAAAATAATGTACGAACCAAAGTATTAATTTAAATTTATACATAATTTGTATATAGTTTTGAAGTGTATATATTATAACCAAAAATATGCGAGTGCCTCATTTAAAATCATAAAAAATAATTTTGTCGCATACTGTTATAAAAAAGAAAAACATAAAAGCTGTTGAAAATTCCTCATGCAGAATGATTTTGTAAAATTTACTTATATGTTTATTCATTTGGCACAGTTGAATAGATATTTTTTTTATAGAAAAAAAAGTAGTTTACCAACTGGCTAAAAGATTGATCATTTTATTTATTATTTTATATAGTATTACTTATTTATCTAACAATATATTGCACATTTTAATTTGAAATAATTTTGTTCAACTGAAAAATAATTGTCTAACTATGTTTAATAAACACTTCGGAATTTTTCTGTATAATTTACTATTTTAACATTTTATTTGAAAGAACTATTATTGTTTTCTGTAATTTAGTTATTATTTTTATTAATTAATATTTATGAATTATGAATTATAAATTTGTTTATTTGATTATTTTAAAGGTTTTAAAAAAGGATCAGAAGTTGGTGGCCCAGAATTTGGTATTTTAAGGTAACATTTTCTTTTTATCTGTTTACATATTAAATTTATTGTATTTTTTAATGTGTAGTTGATGTACTTTATGAAATTATTTTATTCGTGAATTAAACAATTTTAAAATTAATCGTTATAGATCTGTAGTTTGTAATTTGATTATTGAAGTTTATTAAAATAATAAGTAAATAATTGTTTGTTTTTAAGTGTTAATTTTTTTAACATTAGTAGACTTGAGTTTAAAGTATATTTATAATTTAAATTTCTTTCTTTAATTTTCTGGTCTTAAAAATATTATTTATCTAATTATTATCAACAGTTTGTTTCCTCCATATAAAGTTACACCCCCATAAGTTACTTTAAGTTGTAAAAATTAATTTTTATATTTTATAAAGGATTTACGATTTATTTATTATGTTAACACAGTATGTTTTTTTTTGTAAAATGTAAATGATAATTAGAGTGAGTGTACTGTGGACATACATTTGCATACACACATCAGCATTCATGGCTCCAACATGATATCTCTCTTTCAATGTACTAATTGGTTTAGTGATGCAATATAGATCTGAAAGCAGATTTAAATTCTTTGCGAATTATATTTTAAATTGGTTATACTACTTTTTCATTTTGTTGTTTTATAATCTTCAAAAATTGAATTTTGATAATTTTAAAATTTTTAATTTGTTTAATTAATTAATGATGTATAAGATATATGGAGAGGGAGAGAAAAAATTAAAAAAGTATGAAAGTTTATTTAAAATTTATATAACGAATTTAAATCTGTTTTTTGATTATTTATCAAACTGCTAGATTAATATGTTGAAAGAAATATAAAATGTTTAAAATATTGTGCTTTGTATGTGTGTTAGATAAAGACATAAAATAATCGCTTGAAATATTTTTTAAAAGGATGCTAAATCTATAATTGTTGTTTTTATCTATCTAATGCGCAATATAACAAAATCATAATACATAGATATTACACAATATTTTACAAAAAGACAACGAAATGATTTAGTAAATATTATTTAAAATAATTTATAATTTTAATATTATATAAATAATTAATAATTTGATAATTATTTAGATTGTAAATTTAAATTTACAACTTAAGTTTTATGAAATGTTATTACATGCTGTATTGTTCATTCAATTGATTGAAATAACAATTTTTTTTATGTGTCCTTTTAAAGTAAAATGAACTGGTTACATAAGTAAACAATTAGTGATATTCTGGTATCTAAAAAAGTTGCAATTTATATACCTCGTGAAAAATAATTCCATTGTAGGAACGATTAAACATTTTTACGAAATTATTAATTCCTTATTATTGCCCCCGTAAATTATATTAACAGTTTCCTTATTACAATGTTCTTCATAATTTTAATAAAAATAAAAATAAATAATAATTTTATTTTGTTTTAGTCTCTTGTGGCAGTAATTTACAACATACTAAATATTTATATCATTTCTAACAACATGTAACAAGTAACAAGTATGCACTATTTTAGAAGAAAAATAGTTAAGAAATTAATTTTTACATTAATTATTATATAAATATTTTACGATTTAAAGTTGTGAAATAAAGTTGTATTAATTAATGATTTTATACTATGTAACATCATTATTATAATATACATAATTATTGGCAGAAACAAAATGTGATATTTTATTATTGTAGTCAATTTCCTTTTAAAAATAAAAATAATGGAAATCGGGTTATTAACTGTGTAATGAAAATACTATTAACAGAGTCGAACAATTTTATATTAGTGAACAAAACATAAGTTTATATTTAGGTTGTATTTTCATAGTTTATATTGGCTAAGATGCAAATAGAGCAATAAAATAATGAGACGTACCCTTTGTTTGGCTTAATTGTTTTAGAAATTTAAAAGAAATTATTCAATTGTCATCAAAAGTCTGTAAAATGGTGAGAAGTAAAAGTAATTTTATTTGCAAACTATAACGAAATTGGACACCTCTTAAAAGCAGATATTGTGTTGGTTCTTGTCATAAAAATGTTGACTTACGGTTTTAATAGTTTAACATTTTTAAAATGTACAGTCGTTATTTCTAAATTTAGTGTTTAAGACAATAGTGACATATACTTAAATACATTTGTGTAATGACCTGCATGTGAAGAATTATTATTAAGTTATTAATATATTGACAAGAATATTAGCCACTTCAAATCAATAATATTTAAAATCGTTTTTTCTAAAAGTAGTACAAATATACGGTAATGTGTTTGATAAAATCATCGTTCATTTTACATTATATTCTTGTATTTTTCATAAACATTTTATAAATCATATTTATGTTCAAGTAAGTATATCCTTGTACAATTTTACATAGATATTTTGTCATGATTAATCGGTTTGTCCTGTTTTTATTGGATATTTTATATTTGACAAAAGTATATGAAAAACAAATTCGCGAAAACGTATTTTTATTTTCGTTAGTTTACCCGTATTTATCATTAAAATAATATTAACGAACTATATATCCTTAAAATCTTTATATCATGTAATTTTGTATGATATTGAATCATGATTAATGTTGGTGTAATAAGCGTAATAAAAACTAGTAATTACTAAAAATATGTATTTAATAGTAATATTTCTAACGTATAATTTTTCCAGTTTTTCCTAAAAATTATTTTTAAAATTGACACAATTTTAATTGAATTTTATTTAATTTTTTCTTAAGTCGGTGTTCAGAAGGTATGTGAACCTATGGTATTCTTATATATGTATACACACATAACTAGTTTAGTAGCATATACTTCAATTATCATCTACAGGCTTAAGTCTTATTGTCGCATTAATAGTCGTCACATCTGAACAAAAATATTTTACATACATATTAATAGTTGTGATATAAATATAAAAATATAAACGATAAAAATAGTCGTGCGCGTCTCTGGTCATTTTATAAAAAGCTGGTGGCTATCATTTTCGAGTCATCAATAAATATACTACGCGTCTACCGTACGCGCATAAATGGTTTTGAAAACGTCATTAACGTACTACATATAATTATTTACTTTCATAGAATTTTGACTTTAGAGTGTTGTTTAGCCTGAAAAGTGTTATAGAATTTCACGCGAAATACACGCAATTATTCGTATTTGATCAGTATTTCTTTTCTACTATATTTGTAATTCATAAGTAACTGTTAAAACGTTTATAACGGTATTAAATAAAAATTAACATTGATAACTCGTCAATATGTTCCGAAGAGCGGTAAATTTCGATTGACACTAACTTAAAAAAGTGACATAAATAAACATTTTCTGAAAGTTCTTTGAATAAAATTTCTTCATTTTATTTTGAAATTGATATACGCGTTAATGTAATTTTATACCAGTTATTTAGAACCCTGAATTTTCGTTAAATACATATTCTTGAATTCTGTTAATGATCTTTCACTATTCTATCTTGAGTTGGTCTTTCTATACGCCATGTAAATGCATGTTCTTTTTTTACGATTCATTAAATATGTGTAGAAACTAACTCTAGTTAGCTTACACTTAATACGAGCATTAACGCATTTCAAAAAGAATATTCTCGTTTTAAAATTTCTTTTTTACGATTTATATATTAATCGTTTGATGTATAGCGCGAATAAATAAAAAAAAAATAGCGCAAAAACATCCAAAAAAGAATTACATGAAACGTAAAACGAATAAAACGTGTATAGCCATTGCGTTTTAATTACTAGACTAAAATGAGTAAACGTAAAATTGCTTACGATACGTTCGAACACACTTTATAGCTAGTGTATTACATATGTGATTAGTTGACTATTATTATTAATCAATTAAAAAATTATCGTCCCATAAGCCGTACCGATTTCGTACATACATACAAGTATATTCACAGGAAATTTGACGACACGAACAGATATCGATTCAAATTTCTAATTGTTTTGTTTTGTCGACGATATTAATTTGAATAGAATTAACTTATAATTTAATACAAATTGTATACGACGGGTATATTATACGACGTTAATGACATTATTATAAAAATCACGATTCGGGTTCAATTCATTTTGAATTATTTCTGTGTATTTTGTATTGTAAAGTAGGATACTTTCACAGGATACACACACACACACACACACACACACACACACACACACACACACACACATACACACATACATATATATATATATATATATATACCTACATACAAATTAATGTTTGTATGATTGTATGTCCTTTATGCGTTCCTATATCGTTCAACCGATTTCCATGGAATGTAGTCTATAAAGGTTTTCGGGTACGGCGAATGTTTTGGCGGTATCTAATTTGTTTAGTGTTGAAAGCGCGTGTGAGATAGATATACATCCTTCATACCAGAAAATGTACGTGTATTATTTATCGCTACAATACGTTGTCATGGATACCAGAATTGAATTGAGACAAATACGAACGGCGACATTGTAGTTCGTGTATTTCAAATGGTGTCGATTCAATTGCCAGTTGCGTCACGAAGCGTTGTTTTCGCTGTCAAATCAATTGTCACCTGAATGACCAGCGATTGGTCGAGCTACATCTCAAACACGAAAGAAAAAGGCATGATGAACTTCAGATACGGATGAGCAACGGGAAGCAAGGTTGGAAACCGTTCTGAAACTGTTCGTTTAAAACAGCCGATCTCGACGGATACTGCGCAGCGCTGATCTAAGCTAATGCGAAATATCAATCCACCATGACTTTGTAACCGTACCGGGTTCTTAATGAAAAAGATGACAAACTATATCATCTAAGCTACAATTTTAAATTTAAAGATGTGCCCATCCGTCCTAATGATACCGACAAATATGCCTTTCGAAATTGAACGTTTGCAGTTTCCGGTACGACTCGCTTTTGCAATGAACATCAACAAAACACAGGGATATTCGTTACAAGTGTGTGAACTAAATTTGGAAAAGCCACGCTTTTCACCTGGACAGTTGTATGTGGCCTACTCTCGCGTCATAAAATCTAATTTATTTGTGTACACGCCAGATGGAAAAACAAGAAAATATTGTGTATCCAAAAGCACTTCAATATATTGAATTAAAAGACAAACATCTTTTTTTGAGTAGCTTAGCAACGCATGCCAAATTCAGATAGTATGTATATATATATAATATAATATTTATACGAAAAATGTTAACATTTATCACGTACATCAAATTACGAATATAATTCTAGTTTTAAACGAAAATGTTTGTATGTGATATATATTATCTCTGATATTTGTATCGAAATGTATAATTATATCGATAAATGGATTAAAGATCGATAACTAGTCTTTTATCGGTTTGTTCATACACCACTATAGGAGTTAAAACGTACTTTGAGGCAAGTACATAATTGTGAATAATTTTAATAAGTACCATAGTTGCTGCTTGGATTTCGGAAACGTGGGACAATTTGTGTCTTAAAGTATTTTGATTTTTACGTAAAATATTGTTGAAAAATCGTAATATATGTAACGTATACCAATGTTGTCTAATTACGAATATCGTTTAAATAAGTCGCGCGTCTTAGTTATGATATATCATATAATATATTATATTATATTATTATATTATATCATATTATATATTATCGATACCAAAGTCACTTCTTTCTCTTCTGCACGTACGTCCGACCATAATGTTTCCTCTCTAATAGCATCGCAATTCTTTTCCTATCTTTCATTGGACTAGTGTAACCATTGAGAACCATACTATTGTTCGTTAATTCTTCAGGTGGGCACCCTTTTAATAATACTTCCGTCGGATTTTTGCTTGTAGATATGTATTTTTAATCCGACATTCGTGGTTTTTGTTTTGGATATCATTTATACGTGATTCGCGACGTATATTTTCCGTGACAATTTGGCTGTTGTAATTCATGCCAAAATTATCTGTGAATCGGTCCACCAATGCATCTTTAAAACGTTTATTTGAAAAGTTGAGACCATGTTTCTTATTAACCGTGTTAGTAATACTGCTGTTGCACACAATTCTGGGCAAAGTATTAACGTCATTTTTAACGAGGCTAGCTCTTGATTTAGCACCTTATAATCGTACTGTGGATTCACCATTTTTCGTTATATTGTGTGTGTGTATATATAATATGCACTCACTGTAGGCATTTGAAAATCCACTTCGATTTTATATTCTTATTGTCGCTCATCTAAAAAAGTATTTTTAGTTTATCGATTTTTTTTTGAAATGTTTTCAAAAGTTCCCACTGGTTGCTGTTTATTGTGTGTGGCACATCTTATTCATCCTACCTTATTTTTGGTTTTTGCATAATTATTTTTTTCATGACAATTATGGGTCTTCATAAATTTTAAACCGATCAAATAAACATATACGATAAAATATTTCGCTTAGTATATTTTCCGATAGCTTGTATCCATATCTTATATGACGAGTAATCGTCACAGGGTGCCCAGAATGGTCCCAACTATTTTTTCAGCAGTCTTCGCCTAGTTCTACCGCGGTATTCGCATTTGATTCTGCGTTTGGAATATTTTGTAATAAGTCCATACGATTCGTCGCTGTCTACTTCGTTATCTCGAATTCATCCGTTTTTAATGTACGTAACGTATTTGTATAGATTCTGTTAACGTCGTGACTTTCGTTAGGTAATCGTCTACACAGTCGTGTTATATAACTAGCAACCCTAACAACATCCTTTGTTTCTTCTGCCAAATTTAATACACATTTGATACCTTGAACGCTCGCTGAGCGAGTACCATATGTGACCGTATGTAGTTTATACATCTTTATTTTTTTATTTACATACGGTTACCATAATATTTGTAAATGATTTCGTCGAGAAAATTATCAACTTGAATTTAACGATCTATTATATATATATATATCACTCGAAAATACGTATTTATGTGTTACTCTTAGTGTTTGAGATATTGAAGGTATTTGTTTTAATTCATTAGGATGATAAAATGAGTCCGTGAAAGTGATATTTAACCAAATTTGAATATATATTGTAGATTGTAATTTGGTTATTTCTTTAAAAATGTACGATGTATCGGTATAATTTTCAAATCATGTCAATGTATTAATTAGCTTCCAAGAGCTTTTGACGTTTATTTCTGATCCGGAAGTAATTATATCTTTCGGTAATAGACTTGATTTAAAAATATTAAATATCACTTTTGTTTCCTTGATAATATTGTTCTCTTATTTAAAATCATTCAATTGTCGTTAGAAAGCATCATTACTGTAAATTCGTATCATATTTATTTCAATATACTATAGCGAAATTTATGAAATAAAAAATAAAAATTTGTATACACGAAATATACATATATACGTGTAAATACAACCAACGAGTTTTAGAACAAAATACAATAAATTAGTTATATTCAATCGGTTTATTTACTATCGTTTTCGATAAAAAGTTATCGTTAGGTATTAATTGAAAAAGCAAATATAACAATAAAATAAAAAATAAATACGAACAAGAATACCTAATCAATGCCTATTGCAGTAAAAACACATTTAATATTATTTATTGCGTATAACAACAAATTGTTTATTATTTTTATTATGAGTATTATTGAGTTACAACTTATAATACTACTAATAATAATAATTCGCGTATGAATGTGTGTCGGGAAATCGAGATACGTGTAAATGAAGGAATAAAATATTTACGAGAAAAAAGAAGAAGAATGCCTATATTTTTGTATATCTACCAAAATCTGGTAGTCACAACACATTGTAATAATGGCATTTAGTAGTATGCATTTCGTGGGTAATTAAAACAATAATTCGTACAAAACTATATATACATACGCGTAATTTATTTATTATAAATGTTACCCAATAAAACAATATAATATGTACAATCACAAATTATAGGTAAGTCATCTTATTTTCTGATTTTAAGGAAATAACGAATAATCGAAAACCCGGCATAGCCGTACAAATTTAATTACTAGCGCAGTTTCCAAATATACATGAAAGTCGATAACGTTTAGTCCTATTACATTTTCCTGTGTATAATACGTTTTTACGCGTGCATTTTTTCACACCACTGTAATAATTTATTTGCCGTCACGTGTTATACGACCCGTATATAATTTTGTACTTTTAAAATTAATATTTTTATTTTAGAAAACCAACCCATTTTTTAAAATATAGGTCAAGTAACCGAATGACAATTTCTTATATTTTGAGCGCAATGGTCGCTTTAAACTGTGGGGTCCACTATAGGTGTCCTTAATAATGTCCCCGTCGAATCCGACTTCGGTAATATTGTACATATTTTTAAAGAATTAAAGAATATTATTTATTGTTTAACGTTAATATCATGCTGGTGAATCAATAGACAAATACAATTTATCGATTAATTTGAATTTCGTGTACGATAATAGCGGCGATAAAATTATGGTATAAACAGAAAAATTAATTCGTTTAAATACTGATAGTCAAGACGAAATTAAAATCTATAACCATTTTGAATTTACCTATTTCATAGTAAACTATCTCGACTTTCTGCATTCCGCTAATTTGTTACCGAGACAAAGGTAATATTTATGATGTATGTTTTTGTTCCGATCGCTTCGTCCACCGTGTTAGAAATGGCAGTATGTTGTATCTATTCGTGGCCAGCAGTTATCGTAAAAATAACTCGCGGGTCGATCGACAAACACACGGCGCTCCGGACACGCAATTTTGTTACAAAGGCGTGTTGCGGATTCTAACAGGTATACGCGACAGTTGGAACAGTATAATAACGGTACCAAAGTCATGCATTATTGATATTACCGTTAGTGAGGTACTCGTATAAAAATTAAAAACCGATATACAATGTACATCCATCGGGGTCGGGGTTTAAAAGAATAAAAACAGTAAATGTACACGTATAAATTGTTATTTCATTCACGAGACGGCGAAATGAGTTGAGACACACCGTCTCAACTTAAAATAAACTGGAAATACAACGTAGTGCATAATACGTGTTATTATTATCATTCGTGGTATAAACGCGTGAAGCGTGAGAAATTTTACAACGTAACGATTTTTATGTTTACTTGTGATTGGCGCCCATCGGTTGATTCGAAATAATTTATAAATAAACGTATACCGAATAATTTAAGGGCAAATAGCGTTTCTCAGCCCGGTTTGATAAATAATAACGTAAGTAATAATTATATTTATTCGGAATAATATTAACCATAGTAATACGATAGCTTATTTTATTATTATTACTTCGTCGTAGGGACGTTTTAAATATTTAAATTAAAACGAAGTGTTGCGCCGTGGTTATGACTTACGGAACCGGCTATGTATTAACGTCGGAGGAGATTGTATATCTTTCTGCGGTACACTTCTAGGAATAATCTTTAAACTTATTGCCCGATGTCGAGATGAGGTCGGGTTGGGGGCGTTCGGAAATGGCCTTCTTGCTTAACGCGATTAGTTTAGTAATTAATTCTACTAAAAATACTTCATTATCACGCGTGATGTTTTTTAATTTTGTTTATCAAGTAGTTTCCACGGTGTCGGCGAGTGATGAACAAGGAAAAATTAGTATCGCATATAAAAATCTCAAACGTTTCAAGCGTAAATAATTTATTAATTAGTTAAATATGTTACGTTTTGTTATAATTTAGTTTAGGACTCAATTTTTAAAATTGTTCCGTAATTGAAAGGTGGAAATAATTTGTATGTAATATTTTAGATCGCGCGTAATATCTAAAAATAACTAATAAGTCACGTTTAAAATTTAGTGTATTCGTTCGTTTTTTCAACTAATGAATAGCCGTTAGTTAGAAATTAAAAAAGAAATAATTAACTGTTTAGATTTAATACTAGTTAAAATATAAATAGTTAAATATTAATCAACGTCGTCATTTAAATTTATTCACGAGTTTCCATGTAAATGTATGAAAAATGTACGGGAAATATTTATACGCGAGAAAAGTAATAGTTTCGTCAGTACCCATAATCGAAATTAATTTTTTCCTATACTCGTGTAAAATAAACGTTTTGAAAAATTGAAATTTATAGTCACGTAATATACAAATTTAAAATAAATTAAAAAATATCAACATCGAATTATTTAATCTATAAAGTTTAAAAAACTACTAATTTATATTAATTGTTTTAAGTTCGGTATATTCATAATTGGTTACGTCATAAAAAATGTACTATATCTAGAAAAATGATTGTTCTTTTGTATGTCCCTTATGCGTTCATATATTGTTTATTCGATTTCATGAAATTTGGTGTAAAAGGTTTTTTTTTAATACTGCCCAGTGTTTCGGTGGTATCTATTTTGCACCTTTTGAGTGGAAAAGTGAAAACTAACGAAAAAAAATCATAAACTAATGCAGAATCTTTTACTCGTGATTATTGTTAATTAATGTATATACGTCCATTTAAGAATTGGGGATAGTAAACGGTCAAGTACGTGCCATCTATCGTCGTGAAGTGTGTATTATGTCATTAAAACGAGGTACATTGGAAGCCTTCACTCGCTGATGTATCGAATATTATTCAACTGTAGTAAATCCGCACGTCATTTGCAATCGCGTTGATAGCGTGTTTCCTATCTAATCCAGAAGATCTTTATGAAAAATATAAAAATTACACGAATGTGTATATACGAATATCCTATATAGTTTGTGTGCAACGAATCAAAATCCGGACATTCAATTTACATCAAACCTGTATAATGAGACGTTGATTTCGATTGAGGACATTATGTTTGGCAATCGATAATAAAACACCGGTATAATAGGGAATAACGTTGTTTAATCTAATTTTAATATAAAATGTAATAAACACACACATGGAGTGTGAATATATATCAGTCTTAAATATTGCATATTAAATAGTGTAAAATGTAAAAAAAAATTACGAATTTTAAGTAATTTTATCGACTTTTGTTTGTAAATTTAAAGGAGTATTAAAATGCATATTTATTTTTACGTTATGAAACGTGTTACAAAAATATAGCACCTATAATAATAATATTTATAGTGTTATTAAGATTGTTTAAATTATAAAAATCTACTAAGAAATATTCTTCCAGTTTATTTGATATTTTCTATTATTATCGTTAATAGTTACAGTAGAATTTTTATTCAAGAAATTTAAGTAAAGCGGAAATGGTGAACGAACGTTATTAAAGCTAAAGGTGGTTTAATTTTAGATCACTCATTCAGCAGCAGGGGACGAGAAACTTCGATTCCCGGTTTCCTTATATTATTTGTAACTATGTGCTCTTCCACTTTTGTAAATTGATGGATATTTATGTTTGAAAAATGTTTTGTTTCAACACTTATCGGTTAAACTTTCAAAATATCTATATTATATAATATCAAACATTGCACTTTGTGCAGGATAAATATTTGGAGATAATATATTGTCGTAATCGTTAAAAAGGTTAATGTTGTTAAACGAATGTAAATAATTTTAGAATTTATATTTAAATTGCCGAGTAGAATACATTAAAATTAATTATTTTCTTAATTATTGTTTTATTTTTACTACATACGTTTCACTATATTTGATGTAAAGAGTTGATGTTTAAAAGTTTGAGCACACAAAACAAGGGGTTTTGATCATTAGTAAGATGATAATATCTCCTATAAACAATCGGTTCATGTTTTTACCAAAGGACTTAGGAATACCGTTCAAAGACAATTTAATCTGCTGTTACATGTCTTTTATTTGTGTTGTTATCTTATTGAAAAGTAAAGCGGTTTCCGTATATAGTACACATATAATACACATATATTTATTGTACGAATATAAATTCATAACTCACGAGAACTGTGTTTCGTATGGAATCTATAGAGTAATGTGCCTAAGTTTAATGGTTAGAATTTCTCGAAAGAACTATTGTCGTATATGAATTATTCGTCAATTTAGGTTTATAATTAAATTTATCGATTACGACGAAATTTCAAATCGTTTTACAGAAGAAAAATGTATAATTTTTGATTTATAAATATACGTATGTTTTTGCGAAAAAAAACGCTTTCTTTCCTCTCAAAGGAATACTGTGGTGGCTAAAATTACGTAAAATTGGTATTAGGTATCTTTCAATTTTAAAGTTCGTATTTTGTATATCCTCACCTTAACTCCAAACTACAGTATATAATCCACTACAAAATATTTTTTTCGTATTTAATTAGATGACAAATTAATTTCACATTTTTTTCGAAAAATTAGCGTTTTATTTTTTAACACGTTTATAGTTACAGTTTTCGTTTTATTTAATATCTATATAATTTTATTACAAATTTTAAAATCGATATTATAACAGAATGACCCGACGGTATTATTTGTTATATCATTTTCATTTTATTCTAGTTTCTAATATTGGAAACACTTGTATTATTTCTATCTTCCAAGTTAAATTTATTTGATACAGTTTTTTAAATGAAAATAGTCGCCAAACCGACTACTAAACGGGTGGAACAGATTTGGGATCGCGGATGATTTGTTATAATTTCCAATGTTCTTTTAGCGTTAGCTCTAGTTATGGGTAATTTTAGTAAAATCTTTAGCGCAATTATTTATTAGGTTAAGAAAAAATTACTTTTCTTTTATATATGTATTCCAAGATATTGAGAAAAAATAGTTTTGTATTATCTGATCCACTTTTAAAACCGTCGATTTTTAATATAGTTAGTAATATATTGTATAGTTAGTTAGTTATATCTGTGATAAGGCTGTCGCCGGAAGTAAGAGTATGTTGTAAATTTTCACAGTGTTTTTATAATTTCTCTTCGTTTTAAATTATTGAAATGTTATATAAGAAAGAAAATAAATTGTGACGTTTAGATAGCTGAGAAAATATTTCAGTTATAGATCGAATAGTTGTATCTTGATACAAAAAAATTAACTTCAAAGTGCATTTCTAGATCAGGATTATTTTTGGATTCGTAAGCAAATTACATTGCCCTACGTTTTGATCTTTGTAAACTGTCAAATTTATCGACAATCCCAAATGTGCACACTATCTCTTTTGCAAATTTTAATATTGTTTTTGTAAAGTGATCTTCAAAGCAATAAACTTCTAAAGAATTTTTTGGTGACGTTCTATTGATTATAATAGCTTTCGATAAAACAAGTGACGGCGACTGAAGAAAATTATTCGAATTATTAATTTCGTAAAGAAAATATCACATTATGTTACCGCATTTCGTATATTACACGAATGTACGGAAATACGTATATACTCGTATTTATTAAATTGAAAACACTTTTTGTTTAAAACAATGCACACATTAGAAAATGTTGCTTTAGGTACAGGTTTGTATTGCCCGTGCCTTTCGCTAGCCTAGAATATACTTACCTACTGGATATTGCACAAACCAACAAACTACGTGCAACGTGACGAGAGTATTTACAATACATATATACGAATGTATACTGTCATATAATTTGTTTTCATATAGTGTATGTAGTAAGTAGATGTAAAACGAAAGGATATTGCTAACAAATCAAAGTAATAACATTTTTGTGTACATATAAACTGCATATGTATAATATAACATACGTAATTTTTACGTATACAATTTTTTTTATAGGCGTGATTATTTATTGCGTACAGCAATGTTTCTAAACTTTTTGTTATTCTAGATCTTATTATTGGCTTTGAGTATTAATGATTTATCATTTATCTTTAAACTGATATAATATAAAAGAAGTTGGTTTTGGATTTGAATAAATAAATCATTTGAATGTCTAGATTAGAGTTTCATTATTAATATTATTATCATCTTGAATTTGTAAGTAGTTATGGGGTTATAATAAAAGCTTAAATAATATATTTCATAGAGTTTGTATATTGTTTGAATAAACTTTTTACTAAGGCATTAGTAAAACTAAAAACATTATTAAAAGAAATCAAAAAAATAATCGTGGTAAAACTAAAAAATTCACTGTCATTTTTAACTTTAAGAATGTAATGTAATATGTTTTTTTATACCTTATTAGATCATTAAAAATACAATTGTAATATAAAATTTTGAAAGTTTAAAAATTCTATGTTAAGACAAAAAGTATAAAACTTGTTTAGTATCATATCATATTTTTATATTACTTAAACACATAGTAATTAGATATATCTTAGTCTTTTACGATATTCGTCTTATAATTTTTTTAAATGAGACCATTGTGGTTTATTTTAATTTGTAATTATTAAGTAATATAAATTGGAAGAATATAATACATTTAATATTAAAAGATTGGCTATGCGAAAAAATGAATTCGAATATAATTTTTATACTTTATAAAAACGTTTTCTAAACTGAATTTATTTAATGTCTAATTGTAACTTATTACTTTTAATTTGTTGTTCCTTCGTTCGTTGTTATGTAATAATAATATATAATATTTACTATAATTTAAAACAACCATTATGTAAAATATTGATATTAATATTTATATACATATTTTTTCCAATTTTTATTATAAAATAAAACTAATTAATGAAGTAACAATAAAACAAACACATTTTAAAGATAATAATAAAGATACGTCTATAGATCATTTTATAATAATAATACCAACACATTTCATTTCATCACCCATACTTTAAATTATGTTTTCGAGATTGTTGGAAAGGTTTAGTATGTATATAAAATATCAATAGGTAATTAATTATAGTTAATTATTATCGTTTAAATACAAAATAAGATAACAAGTTAAATTAAAGATAAATATGTATATTAGATAAATAATTACCGTAAATTTTATTATTCAAAATAATCAATTAATTGTATATAGTTAAAAGTATTCTTATAAAAGAACTAAATATATTTTATGTAACCGGAAAAAAGGCTTAATTTTAAGTAAGTAAATAAGTATCTGCTATATTAAACGTGAAATTAAATGATATTAGATACAAATTTAAGTAAAAAATAATAATTTGTTTGATCCTTAAATAGTTTGGTGAAAATTAAATAATTGACCCTTTTATTTGTAGGTATATAGTGCATTATCGTACGTGATAATAATATAAATATAATAATATGTAATAACATTGATTTATCGAGTTTTTTAAAAGTTAACTTTTGATAAAATTACTAACGATTGCAGGTTATAATTGTATATTTTTAATGTCACAATTATTCGTAATTAACTACTAAGGTTCATTGAAATTTCTAAACATAATATTAATAACAATTGATATTCATGAGTAATTCTCGAAAAACAGAATATCATCGCGGAATAAAGATACATTTATTTAAATTACTATAAATAAACATTATAATTTTGGACACCACTTTTAACCTTAATTTGTTTCTAATTTTTTATATAATATAGAATCATATAAAAAATAAAAAAGGTAAACATTCTTTTAGATGCTATTTTAAATATGGATATAAAGATTTACACTTGTTAGCATTAAAATATAATATCAATTTGTATAAAATAAAAGTATAAATAAATAATGTTAACTATCAAGAATATATTACATATTGTATTTTGTATTAATAGGCAATATACTTTTATATTTGTGGTAAAAATCGATAATTCTAATAAATAATAAGTTGTGATAATAATAAAAAAAGAAATTGTAAAATAAGACGTAAAAATAATTGAAATTGCGACGATTTGACAAAATAGAATATAAAAACCAAGTATGTGTATAATAAGTATACTGTATTTAGTAATTTGAATATTTTATTGAAAATATTATTGGAAACTGTTATCTTTAAAACCACTCTGTATGCCTAATCAATATTTGGATCAAAAAATAATGTATTTAATATATAGTAGTTGTTTCTTTTATACATTACTACTTAAATATAATATTATATAATTCTTCGAACCCTAAACTTTTGTATATATATATATATATATATATATATAATTTTTTATTTTGTATATGTTTATTTAAAATGAATTGGTGTTTCTATTCGTTGATATTATTAATTTACAATTACAAAATACACATTGTTTTATTTGTTTATTTATAAATCAATCAAAATGTTCAAAATAATTAAACAGCAGATAAGCAGTGTCGAGATTAGATATTAAAAAATACATCTGAACGAATACGAAGGTAAAATATGACATTTTCATTTAGATAAAGTTATAAATAATATATTTTTATCTATAGATATTTACAAATGTAATAATTGGTTTTTCTTACCTGATATACTGTTTTATTTGTGTGTATTAAAGAACCCCAATGCAATCTATAATTATTAATTACTTTTTTAAATCAATGATAGGTATTATATTATACTTCGGTGTTCCTAAATGTGCTGATCTATTGACCACATGGGTACACGCACAATTTAGTACTTTATTTAAATTTAGGGGAGAGTGGGGCGAAACGTTATATTTATTGTAAACCCGTGATATGTGGTTAGTTAAAGAATAATAAATCTATTTTATTTGAATATAACTTACTATGAAAATCGAAACGATAAATCTATTTTATATGGTCCGACATTCTGAACGACTAATTTTTAATTTTAAGATTAGGAATTTTTAAGTGTGTAATCTACGTACTTGTGCGGTTTGAACTTACACGAGTGTGAGACGTGTATAATTAAAATTGATTGTATAAAAAAATAACAAACAGTACAAAGAATTAATAATGTAAAGATTATTTCGATTACACTGATGTCAAAATTATTAAACGTGGAAAAGGGAATAATAACGTCGAATTAAATTGTCCAGCTACTAATTAAGTTTTCCCCGAATTATTAGCGGACCGACGTTAGCGTATTGTCGTTTGTACTAAGAATAGTGTAATTTATTTATGCGAATAAAAACGGTTATAATTATGAATAATAATTATGATAAATTGAGAAAAAACGTTTAATATAAAATTAATGGTATCCAATATCGGTTTGTCCAGATAAGTATAAATTGTTTTTAAACACCGCGTTTGTTTCCTTATTGAGGACAAAAGCGATAACTTTCTAGTTTTCTAATTTATCCTAAATATAGTACACCGTTGCACACGTTGAAACTGAAATATACGATATTAGTTATATTTGAAATTTTGAAAGAATCGGAATAAATACATGCGATATGCATAAAATATCGTACCCGTATTATTATAGATAAGTAATAATTGAACAATAATAGTGTTTTAATAACCGAGTGATTAAATTATGACGTAAATCGCCAAATGGTTCGGATTTCAATTAAAATTTGTTTGTTTATTATGATCTGTTCGAATTAAAAGTTTTTAAAAAGATATATTAATCGAACGTCATTTTCTGTTTTTAGTCCATATATTCGTTAATAGCATGCCAAATACAAAACAGCGATATAATGACGGATCGAATATATTAATTGTAGGTAAAAATTAATATTTTTCTTTATAATGTGAAATAGTGTTAACGTACCCTATAATATTATCCATTGTTTTAGTTTTATAAAATAGTAAATAAAATTTAGAAAATTTTAAATTTACGGATTAGACGAGGCTATACAAAACGAATTATCTAATTATTGTCTTCTGTTATCTGCTATTGTCTAAGAACAATATTATGTTGTATTAACGTACGTAATGTCCGACACGTAATTCACATTTAGTGTTTTCTACTGTATTTTATTGTTTAAATGTATCGAGAAATTTTTGACGTTTTTCTCGACACTATAAAAACGTTTACGTGGATAGAACGCGTAGTCTCTCACGAGCAAAATATCTTTAAAAACGCGTCTTGTTGGTAACAGTACGGCGGTTATTGCGATGTGTCCATAGTCAAATGTCTATATATATATATATATATATATGTGTGTGTGTGTGTGTGTGTGTGTAATTTTTTCTACGTTGATACAACGGATATTACTAAAAAATTGTAAATGTCCGTGACGAATGTTGTTTTTGGACGTTCTCAACCGTTTATTATATAACATCAGAATGTCAGATTATTAAATTACACTCGTTATGTAGCGCACCATATAAAAACAAAAAGAGAAAAACGTTATAAAATATTTTCCAGCGAACTACTGACGAAGCGCGACACGACGTTGGTGAACTTGCTCGTTTTCAATAATTTAAGATTTACAATAGCGTTAACAATAAAGTAATAGTTGAAGTTTAATGTATATACTTACAAAACTTAGTATAAATAGAAATTTCGAACACAAAATTAGTTTATATTATGATTCGATCAATCCAATCGTATTATTTGTAATATAACTTTTTACATTAGCTCTTTATTATTTTCTATTTTTATATCACTGCAGCCTACGTTTTGATATTTAATGTATACGTATTAAAAAAAAAAATAAATTCGATATTTGACGTTACATTATATTATTATTGTGTTTTGTTGCATACTTAAATTTTACCTTATAATTTAATATTTACGCTCGTTGCCTAGAAAATTATTATATATTTTATAATAATAATTAAATATAGTTCTATTAAAGTATTCTAAGTCACGTATATATCGTAATATATTTGTGTTTTCTCAAAATATATTATTTTTAGATTTTGGGAAATAGAGAAATTAATAGATTTAAATTAAATTCAAATTCAAATCGTTTCGTTATTAGAAATTAAAAGACGCTATTTACTTGTTGTGATTCATGTTTTATATTTATATTCTAAATATAAAGAATTAAATACGTATATGTATGGTTGATTTTTTATGACTAATACTCAATAGTAATTGATATAATAAAGTACAGATAGACAGTTTATAGCCTATATAATGGTATTCGTATTTTAGTTAGGTAGTATATAATATATAATCGAAATGGGTTATATAGAACGGAGGATATTTTTAAAAATTAAATTAAATTAACGTTATTTTTCATTTTATTGTGCGCTTTTATGTTTCTTTTTAGATTTATAGATGAGGTAGCTAAAAAGAGTTTCAGGGTATAAGAGGCGTATTAAATAAATACGAGCCAAAATTATGTTACTTATACAAATATAACCATTAATATGTTAATAATAACAACAATAATAATTATTATTATAATATTAATAATACTAAATATTTGTATCTTAACAGTATATATTTTACAATATCGATATTGTTTTTATTATTATAATAATACGAACGTTTGTTCTTATGGGTTTATTTCAATAATATCGTGTACAAATTCGATTTGAAAAATAACAATACCACATAGATTTTCTTTATTCTTAACCCGTGATCTGATTTATTGTATTAAGTTAGGCGTCAGTTCAATATTAGTTCTAGGTATATGACATGATTTGTGGGTAACAGTGATTTCATTTAGTGTGACTGTTGGACATTTACTGGGAAAAAGTGAGAGCGTAGTTTGCGAAAACTCGGTTCAATTAACTTTATTTTCGGTTAACTTACTATTTTATCAAAAATATGTTGATTTTTTATCATTAAATTTTTGTTTTAGAAATTTTTTTTTTGTAGTATTCAATAAGTAATCGTGTAATTAATTTTAGTCTTCTGTAATGTAATCTAGGTCAATTTGGACATAATTACTTTATTTGATAATTAATTGCCCATTAAACGAATTGTTAATGTAATAATAAGCGTAACTACTTTGTAGATAACTGAGATTTGGGGTATAACAATATAGATAAATTATTTGTATTATTTTATATCAAAACGATCTCCAAGGAGAATTATAATGTTTTATCGAACAGTGGATTGTTGTTGTTATTGTTGTAGACGCTGTCGATTATTATGTTCGTGCTTAAATTTCGTTAATTCAATAAATAAATTATTAACGAAACGTTATAATTATGATATTACGTTCGTTAAAATATTGTTTTATTTGTAATAACTAGTGATTTCATCAAAGTACGTTACCTGATTTTGTATTATAAAAGTAGCTTTTGATACTGAGTTTTAAAATGTCATTGGTAATTAATAACGTTATGTTAGTACCGTCATATATGTACCAAAAAAAAATAAATAAAATGTGATAAAAATATGAAATTTATACGCCTTTCTTAAAAAATTTGGCCACCTCACGGTTAGTGAACAAATATTTATTTTAGATTAATAGCTTTTGTACTGTATGCGATGTTAAAAATGTGTGTCATATCAAGGATAAATCTTACGCTGTGCATACACTTTTTTGAAATATTTAAGAATTAATAAAAGAAATAAAACTAATTTATGTTTGTATGAAGATAACGAGAGCTGCGTGAAGTGTTGATTTTATTATATATAGGTCTTAATATTTTAAAAAGATCATTAACGATAGAAATAACCAATTTTTCCAGAATTGAAAATATGATTTACGAGTTTATTTCTAATCTATACAACGAGTTATAGTTTGTATTTGATATATTCGTAATGTTATAAGTTTCACCGAAAAAGTAGATAATTTCGGAATATTAACAATGTTGCACCTGTTTAATCCAAAAATCATTCGCACATTGAAGAAAATTACCGTTATGTACGTTTCACCAAAATAAACAATCGTTTTTGATTTAATGTCTCCGAATTAATTATTATTTTAAATCGGAACAAAAATAATACAAATAAATTTGGCTGGGTAAAATTGACAGGTCGTAAATTTGTTCATTTTTCGGAAAAAGTTTTTCCGTAGATAGTCAATATGTTTCGAAAGCGGGGGTTTTTAGATACTGCGAAAATTGAAAAATTGCTGTTAAAAGTACCATATTATACTCGTATATTCAATTTCTGATCTATACAAGGCCGTATAAATGTTTTGGAACATTTTCTATCACCCAATATTTTGTATACAAAATACATCATTGTAAAGCCTGTATATTTATCGTTTCCTTTTATAGTTTAAGGGGTTTTATTTAATACACCTACATTATATAAACGAAAGTTCGTTCGAATTTATTATTATTTGAAAGTGTTCCGTAGCGAACAAATCGTCTAATACTGATATTAATAAAATAATATTTATGTTAAATAATTAAAGTAGGAGTAAATTGTTTTACGGCGCAGATAATACGAGTTTTGGGAAAGTCTTTTTTATTATTATTAATTAATAAACCGTTTTTAATATCAGAGAGAACGGTATTGTGCGAATAACAAAATATAAACATAAATCTATTTTTCTTTTTGACATTATAAATGTACACGCGTGTACATGTGTTTTTTACATAAATAAAAGTTTTTATAAACTTATATTTTTATTTTGCTTTTACCCTCAATGAAATAGTTTTCCGCCATATTTTCATAATTACTTTTGAAATATACGTCTATAAAAGCAAATATATCATAAAACGTATTAATTTTTTTATTGTTTGATTTTGATGATAAAAATGTTAATTTGATCTCACGAGTTTAAAATAAAATGGTTTATATACTCGTAACATTTCTTTTTTGTCTATTTCATTTATATTCTGACCATTATCGTTTGAAAATATACTGCTATATATAATTACTATATATATTACTAAATGTTTTAATTAAGACCTTAAGGAGTCCTATTAATATTGGTTCGAAAATTAAACGTTAAAATCATTCGTTCGTTTAAAGAGCGAACGACGTTCGTAGACTATATAAAAAATACCCGAAGTGAGTTTAGTGGTGTCTGAATTCAATTTAATTTCGTTGTATGGTATTGTGAAGTGTTAAGTAACTTTGATATAATTCAAGACGTGTTCATAAAAAATATAGTTTTCAATTATATATAATTTCAACGCGGAAAGTGGTGTGCGTAATTGAGAAATACCAACATAAGATAACAAATTATGTTCATTTTCTTCCTAACTAAAAAACAAAAATTAATTCTCTCCTAAAAAACCCGAATTATTAAGGAACTTAAATTTTCCAAGGAAAATGTGTGCAATAACCTGGTGTGATTAATCGGTTATTCTTATTTTCCACACTTCCATTATAAGATGGAATAATAGTAATATTAATAATAATAATAATATTAGTATTTTAATAAATTATTTTCAAAATAATTCTGGTTGAGTGAGGTGATTAATTATTTTTTGGTATAAAGTAAATATGCTAAAACAGCGACGGTAAAATGGTTTCTAATAAACGGTTGAAATTCGTTTTACGTAATGATATTGCGGAAATATATTATAACGATTTTTCTCGGTGAATATAATTATAATACGCAGCACGCACGAAGTGCGACAATCACTGGGCTAACATCGTACGTAGAAATTAGAATGCGAACGAATCATGAGTATATCCGCCTCATTGTACCTCCGTGAATGGCACGTATTATATTGTCGTCGCACGCTTATAGTGTTATACAAACGTCAATATCACGTCTAAATTATATTAATACGTGACACGGAGTTCTAGGTGAGTAATAAAAGACTATGGTCGGGAGCGGATTTAGGATTTTTATTTAGGAGATGGGAGTGGACGGAGGGCATTAAGATTTTATTAAGTTTAAATCACTAAATTTAACGATCCCTCAATTTGTCTTTCATAATGCCGATATCTATCCAATCACTTAATCGTCCACAGTTACGATAAATGTTTTTTCATAATTAATAATTTCGATCGAAGAAACATAAATGTTTGCCAAACATCTACGATAAATATTTACTCGCTGGGTAATAGGTACGAAAACAAATAAAATGATCATTTTGAGTTGGAGCAGGTTAAGTTCTTTTTAATTATCGTTAACTTAGCGAAAAACGAACACGGCCGATTGGTTAAATAGAATTAACGACAATTCCCTCTCTTCTCATAAAATTAGTAATGCTCGTTAGCGAAATTTGAAGTGTAATTTAATATCGATTTTTTTTCTTTTTTTTTATTAGTCACAAATATAATTACATTTATAATAGTTAAACAAATACACTTTGAATTTCCAGATAGTGAAATGAATATAAAAAAATAATTTAAAACAAAAAATATGATAATAAGTTAATAAATAAATTGAAAGCGAACAAAGAACAACAAAAACATACTCATTAATGGTAGATACAATTACATTAAAACACCAGTGGTATTGATAAATTTGAGAGTTTCAATAATTAATCGAGGAAATTAACTATTTAAAATATTTGACAGATTAATTACAAATAAATTATTATTGCGAAGGAAACCAAAAAATTAGCAACGTAAACAATCGATCATATGTTATTAAATAATAATTACTATATCGAAAACATGGTGGACGAATAAAATTATCTCGCGTTCTTTATTTTCTTATTGCCGACGTATCAAAACAGAGAAACCTCATCCTCCGTTGTTAATTCGATCTCGATAATTTTTGTTAATAAATTGAGTAACGGAGAACGAAAACGTTTTAGATACTAGTCGTAAAATTGTAATGTCTTTATAGATTATTATGTCTTATAGATCAGTAAAATCTCAACGAAAACTTACCCGACCAATTACGTTTCATACGCAATAATATAATCGTTAATTCAACGACACGGGTCGTAAAAAATGGTGTGTGTATTATGAGCCCTTCCTTTCCTTATCCCTGTGGTCGCTATTTAAAAATGTCCTCCGGAATCATCGAACACGAGACTCTGGTGTGCGCGAAGGAACTTGGCCCATATATATATATATTTATATTTATACACAAGTGTATATACATAATCGCGCGTCGGGTGTTTTTTTTCCCGTATTTTTCGTTTCACCGTGCCGCCCTCCGAAGGGTCATTCGGCCATCCTGCCGTGACCTCACACCGTTCGCAATAACGAACGCGTATAAAATACGGGGCTCGGCGGTGGCTCGTATTATAAACAATATAAGTACGCGAACAAGCAGGTCGGAGAGCGTATACACACTGTTGCACGAACCACTTGTTTGCTGCCGTCGTCGTCGTCGACGGTGGTCGGATATAATAATTGCGCGCGCGTCGTGGCCACCCCCACACCCCCGTGTCACGTACCCCCTTATCACACCAACTCGTCGACCACCCGATCCCCCCCGCTTCACCCCGTTTGTACCTCTTTAATACCGCTTTCACATCAACCCTCCTAGCGCGCGCGACCGGTGGCCACGGCGTGCCGAGAAAAGCGTCGAGCGTGACGCTCGGGTAGAATGTTGAACTCTACCGTCACTACTACTACTGCTGCTGCTGCTGCTGCTGCTGCTGCTGCTACTACTACTATTACTACTACTACTACTGCTGCTGCTGTTATCACTATACAAACGTTCGTCGTCGGTCCTGGAAACGCGCGCTGCAGTCGTACACAGTTCTATCTCTTCGCGCTTTCATATACAACACGTTTACTACAACCGTATACAGTCGCTCCGCTGTCGTAGCCCCGTGCCAGTCATTCGCTCGATCTGGTCCGGCGCGTTTACACATATACAAAGACACACACACACACACACACACGCACGCACGCATACATATACGTTCACCTCGTTGCGTATGAAATATCCGCGTGAGTTACTCGCGCCCGACAACACCCCGTCGGCTTCTCTCTGTTTTCGCCGACTCAGTGCGTGTGCTCGTCCGTCGTCGGATTGTTCCGTGTCGTCCGCGTGACGTTTTTCGTCTTCTCGCCTCCTGTCGACGTCATTCCTGATTCATCGACAACCGGTTGAATGTCTCTACTTCTTCTAGTTTTACTTTCCTGATTGGTGGTGGTACGTATTCGTCATTTTTTAACACTACGATTGTCCACAATATCCGTAATATCTATCCACATAACCGTCGTTTAATATAATCTCGTCTTACGTTTTAACGATATAATTATTAATACAGATTATTTTGCCGACGTTCTAAGTTCCTTCATTTGAAACGATTACTGTGTGTGTGTGTATATCGTCGCGTTAGCGCAAAGTACAAATGTATTTGCCATTACTTCGTGTATAGACGAATTGTACTAGAAATAGACGTTTTATGAAAACTATATAAATTAAAATTACTAACGAGTTTTATTTAAAAAAAAATATATACGCAATTCGTCGAATTCGATTTTCGATTTTGGTTACGGAAGTTTACGGGTATGATCGAATTTTTTTGATATTATTATTTTAGTATTACGTTTAAAATTGGGAAGTTACAATTTTTTTTAGTGATATTATTGAATTAAATTTTCAAGACTATGGTTCGTTGTTCCTATTTTCTTTCGGTACTTACGTATTTATTTTAACGCGTTTATTTTATTGTACATTAATAATATTTATTGTACGCGTCGTATAACTTTTTTAAATTTTGGTTTTCGTTAAATGTCGTTTTAGCGTTTGCTAACATAATAACGCTATAAGGTTGTTTTTATTTCAACAAGAATATAAAGATCTTGTAACGTATTATCTATACACGTATATTTTATATTTTTCTTTAAATTATTTTCTCTTTCGTCGTCTTTTCAACAAGACGCTATTGTATTATTGACAATTTAAAGATAAACACCTCAATCGACACGAATTTATTATTACGATAATTCTTCGAACGTGATTGCGAAATATAATGGAAAATATAAAAAAATAATAATCAAACGAGAACAACTCTGTAATGTAGCATACAAGAGGTATTAACATTTAATAAAAAGGACGTTGTTCAAAAAAAAGTTTACAATTGCTAAACATTTAAATTAACGAGTCGTAAGAATTTTACAAATATTTGAAAAATTATTTAAATAATAAAAACGGTTTTTAAAAAACTTTTAATCGTCTTTAATACGTATATATACTTCCCTTCAAGTATTTTACTATCAAGCCGAGCACGATGCACATTGTTCACTTCATATTTTTAATATGCATTATCTCTAAGGCATTTGTGGTAACCATATTCCATAAACGCGTATTATTGTTTTTATTGAATTTTTATTAACTTACGGGATCGTGTATAGGAGGTAAATATTGCTCGTATATAACCGAGTCGAATATTAATAGTGTATTTGTTGCGCTTTATGTATTACACGAATTCTAGAAGTTGTAAATAAAAATAGAAATAAGTATTTAATTATGGTAAACGAAATTTGTCTTCCATATATTACGAATTTTGTATAATATAAATTAATTTCTTAGTGCAACGGATTTTTCGAACCGTAAGGAAATGTTAACAGCATCTGTGTCAAAAGTTGGTATATACTTTATGAACAATTAATTACACGTTAAAGTTTGGTAACAGTTATAACACGAATGAACTGATCGCTGTAATAGTTAAATTAAACAAAGCTACTTTTATTAATTTTCGAGCATATTAGTTATAAAAAATTTTAACGAACGAATTTTTATTGTATTATCGTTGTCGTAATTAATTATTTGTAAAAGTTAGAAATCACCGTAAATTGTTTTGGAACTTTTTGTTTAGTTTTTAAAACGAACAAAAAAGTTCTACCATCTCGTTAATCAACTAGGTAGTAATAATGATAACGTCAAGTATATTTTAATAAGTTATTTCTTTCTTTCTTCAAATTGGACCGTAATATTTTATAATCTGTTTTAAACAACGAAAATAATAATAATAAAATATTCGATTATTACACGATAGCGCCGAATTATTTTACTTTTATTTTTGTGTGATATGGAAGCCACTAGCCTTATAAACGTTTTAGGGTTGTCCCCCAACGAGATATATTTTTGGTGTCTATAACAAATATTACTAATGGGTTAGTTAATTGTTTCCATCATAAAACTTAAGAACGACTGGAAACTTCGGCTGGATTGTATTGAAGACCAAAGTAAACGATATTATTTAGTTTTCATTTCTCTTAATTGTTCGTATTTTTACTTACTGAGCAAAGTTCTGAAATTATTTGTATTACAATGGTGGGGTTTCGTTACGTTAACGTTACCTTGGGTATTTTAGTAAAAACTTGCGAAACATTTTTCTGTGGCTCTATCAATTATTCGGTTATCTAACACAGAATGGTAATTTATTTAGCGCGATTTTCTTAGTTGTCTATGTATATTTGTAAGAGCGTAAGGTTAACAGAAAAAACATTGAAACGTGTACAAAAAGTTTATTAAAGAAACTGATTGTCAATCATAATTTTTTTCATTTTACCTCAATGATTTGTCATTGTTTTCAAATTTTTAATAACGATATCGTTTTATCACACTTGTCCTAATGACCTAATTGTACTTATTATTCAAAAATGTCAACCTTTTTTTAAAATAAAAAGTGTATTTTGCTAAACTAAAATGCTATTTTTCTTTTATGTCGTAATTACTAATTTTAATTTATTGTAATATTATAACACAATTTAAATGTCTCAATAATATTTCAATCTTAAGTATGTAAATTTATTTACGGACTATTAGTTCATATAATAACAATAAACAACACATTTTTATTACACTTGATATTACATTATTTTTGAATACCTACATATATTCATGAAATTCAACATGCCTTTTATACTGGTAGATATTTAAATGTTTATGACAATAATTAACTTTTTAAATTTTCATAATTATAATATTAATGTATTTAGAATCGATTCAATAATTTTGAATACAATTTTGTTTTTAAACATTTGTGTAATTTTGGAAGTTAAAATATCAGTAATTAAAAGTAATAATATTCATACTTTTTAAACTATTTAAAGATATTTAATTTTATTAATTTTTTGCTTTTATTTTTTTTCATTTCAATTAAACTTTAACGAAGAATATATGCTAACTGTATAGCTATTAAAATCATTCAAAATTCGATTTGTATCTAATATTTCTAAAATAATACGTAATTTATGAATTACAGTTTTAAGTTCAAGGAGAAAAATTAATGATGTAAACCGATATATAGTTAAGAACTTACTCGTTCTCTTGAACATGTCGTTCAAAAAGTTTTATTAAAGTGCAACATTTGTAATAACGCGTAGAACTATACTGAAGAATGTTTTTTGTTGTAGTATTTTGTTCGTTTAAATTAAATGAATTGTAAATATTATTTATGACAGGTTTTGTACTCATTTTTATTGCTTTGAAATATTTTACATTTCATATTGTTTAGTTTGAGTGAAATGTAAACTTCTATCATTCAAAAAGTATAATCGATTAAAAAAAAGAAATAGTTTATTATTAATTCAACGTATTTATTATTTACGTAATAAAAATTACTTCACATTTTTTGTTAGAATTTGTAACTTTTTAAATTAAAATAAAACGATTAATATGGTTAGTATATTATAATTATTTAAATTTTAGAAAGACAATCTATTTTATATTTTATATTAAAATTTGAGTTAGCTATGTCGATGATAATTTATTATATTATTACGATTCAAAATAAAATACGTTATTTTACATAAATCTGAATTTTTTCATTTTATACGACCCACTTGGTAGGTTGTGTAAAATTTCGTAAAATATGGTTGTAGGCATTTTATAATTTTGTGGTTAATCGTTAGTCGGTGACCATATATGATATCTATATATTAGTAGTATCGACACTTTGAATGAGTATGATTAGTACGAATGTTTTGATTTTAATATTAGAGTTCTATATTTTATTTGTAGTATTTTGTGTTTAATGAAAATCGTTAGTATAATTCGATTAATAGTTGTAGCGATTACTGGTGCATAACATTTATATTATTACAATACGTTTTATTTGATTACATAATTTTTGAAAACTAGAGAATATATCGTTTTCACTAGTTATAATGTTCACCGTTTAAAATACTAATAGACTCGGTTATTGTTGGCTTAGTTTCACAACGTGAGAAAATTGTTTTCATGTATACTATGTGATTTTAGGCGATAAAATATAAAATGACAAGAGCAAAAATAAGGAACTTATATGTACGTTTAAAACATCTTCACTGTAATATTGCTTAAACAGAGTTGTTTTTATAAATAATAGATGATATGTCTCCGACAATTGCTACTTATTGTTGAATATATGGCTATAATTATATTTATTTTTAACGCCGTTTATCGTTTCATTCATAATATTTTTACCACCAGTAATCACAAATTAGTGTCGAACATACGTGCATAAAAACGCAATTTTCCGTTTTGACGGAGCGAAAATTATTTTTAAAATTATCGCGTAATTGAATCATTTATGGTCCTCGCCTACGCGTCAATTTTATTCGTTGATATATGTGAAATAATATCGAATTTCACGGTTATGCCGCGAATTTTGAGTAAAAGGATAATAGTTGCTTTTACGTATTTGTATCACAGCCAAGACTTATTTTATTTACAGATTTGTAGACAGTATACACATAGCTCGTAGTTATAATTATTGAATACTATTTAATTTGTTCGTTGATAATATAGTTACGGTCAATATACTTGATAAAAACTATTATAAATATGTTATTCAATAATGAAGCGTACAGCGTGTGAATATCAATATTATAATTTTTTTAACGTTCAAAGATATTATTGGAACAACTTATAATTACTACACTCGTTGATGTAATTATTCATATCCTTTTTAAATTTCAAAATAAATATCCAGGGAAATTTCGGGTTATTTTACTTAAATACGTTGTGTAGTTAATGTTTTAAACGAGATATAAATAAATTACAATTTAACGTATATTTTACGGGTCTTACCATATAAATCTCTAAAATGTATTTTACGGGCAGACTACGATCCAAGTTTATTCGGATATATTTTTGGCAACGCTGTACGATTTATTGTATAAGTCATCTAAAAATTATTTATTATATTGTTCTTCCAAGACGGTTTTCAGTATACGTTTTGCATGTACGTATATTATATTGACATGGGTTTTAATGTTCGTAAGCCTTACAAAACAACTAAACATTGCTATAATTTTTTACTCCTAATATGATTACATATTATATTATTAAATTAATTTCAGTGTTCTGTCATTTTGTGAGTATGAAAATAAATATCGTTAACTATGAGGTAGGAATAATATCCCATGATTTATTGCTTGTAGTGTTTAGGTAAACAGGTTTTAAATTAAATTATTTTCTATACCTACAATATTTGTATTTTTTATTTATAAATTTTAAATTGTAAAACTTATAATCATTTTGAGTTTATCTGTTTACGATATTTATCACAGCGATGTTTATAATGATTTTTCTATCAACCATACTGTCAACAAAATAAATTTTGCAAGATTATTTCAAATTTAATACCTTTTATTTTCGTAGAACATTTTTAAGGTTATTCAAATATGTACTCATTTGATTATATTATTCCTCTAAGTGTGTACTCGATTTAAAAGTATATATGAATGAAAACTGTAATAAATTATAACTATGTTTAAAATTAGTTTTTCTTAGTTTTTACTTTTATTTAAATATATAGGTGTCTTTTTCTTTAGTACATAATTGTGAATATAGTAAAAGAAAATATAGCCTACAAAATTATAAATATATTATCAATTATTTTCAATACGGTTAAATGAATAAATAAAATAAAATCGTCGATAGAAATAAACGAAGTAATTAGAATTTAGAAATTTAGCTCTTTATAGAGTTCCTGTCAGAAATTATTAGTGAATGAAATGAAGACAATAATGTAATATTAAATTCGAAAAAATTGCGGAGGATAAAACTTTCACGCTCCTCTTTTTTTAAATTTTTTTAATATGACAAATTCGAATTATTTTTCATTTTTAAAAGTTAATACATTTTTTTCCACTCAATTAATGCTTTAGTATTGCGTCGGACAAAATCTATACATATTGGAAACCTAAATCTTCATTTAAAATTTTTTAGTACACTCGAATCGAAATATAAATTTATGACTGTCCACTTTTTAAACGACATAGATATTCAATGATATACTTTTCAAATAATAAATAATTTAAATAAATATTTTATACGTAATGGTATTATAATCTTAAAATATAATTATAGTACTTTGAAAATTAGATAAAGAAAGGTAAAAGGTAAATTAGTTTAAATTTGAACACAAAAAATATAAAACTATAGATAATTATATACGAAACAATATCGACTTAATGATCCCTTGATTTCCTAGTTTCCACGAAAGACTATCTTTTTGATATTTGCTTTATTATTAGATAGTTTTTCGCAATTGTTTTTTTCAATATAGGGAAATTCGGAAAGTAGTATATTTAAAATACCGTTTTAGTTAAATTTCCTGTTGAAAAAAATACATACGTTTTAGTTTTGTGACTATTATTAATTAAGAACAAATCAAAAAAAATTATTTTTGACGAAAATCAAAAATATGTTTTTTTAAAAGCACTGTTGTGAAATTACGAATGATTACATTCTTTTACTAGAAAATTTAACATCCGTTAATAATTAATTTCATTCGAGATCATTTAAATAAAGACGATAATATATTCCATTGTTCATTGACATTTAGAATGGAGGAT
Source organism: Geopemphigus sp. TES_GeoC_2020 (assembly GCA_025469175.1). Taxonomy (NCBI): domain Eukaryota; kingdom Metazoa; phylum Arthropoda; class Insecta; order Hemiptera; family Aphididae; genus Geopemphigus; species Geopemphigus sp. TES_GeoC_2020. The sequence goes on from JAIPRN010000078.1 coordinate 81,525, forward strand.
GATATTTTATTCTCATAGGCTTATAAATTAAAAAAGTTGGATGTATTTCAGAAGAGTTTACCAATACATTCTTTATTAAAGTATACATATATTTATGCATCGATTAGGTAATTCTAGTAAGATAATATATGTAAATATGTTATATTAAAAAAAAAATCAGGCCAATGGAATAAATTCACCACAATCTTACATAATATTCAAACAATAATGGTCTAACCAACACATCTTATTGTAGAAGTTTTCTTGAAAACAAACGATATGAAAAAATATCTAAAATTCGTAAATACAGTAAATCAGTATATAGTAATCTAATAATATATTAATAGGCTCTTGAAAAATATTTTAAATAATAAACAATAGATTATGGCCATTTAGAAAAACATAAAACACTTTTATTTTGTTTGATAATTGATATTGTTGTACTTGGGAGAATACACGTGTTTCGTTAAAAACAATTTAAGCCAATAAACAATAAACAATAATCTAAATCTTATAGTAATTAATGGTTAGAGGTTTTAAACCAATATAATGGTTTTTAAAAAAAGTAAAACAAGGATCAACTATAATTATAACTATATGTTCAAGTCATATGGAATAAAAAATATTCGTCGTATTATATATACGTTAAAGTTGTTTATAATTATATACTTTTATTTGTGAGTTATACAGAAATCTGCATCTTTGTCTTTGTTTATTGACATAGCTATAATTTATATAGGAAATATTTTATTATCGCTGCAAATTGGCTATAATGGCGTTTTCATAATTTTTTGTACTTAATTTAATATTTTTTCGATTTGGATGAAATTATATTTCATTCATAAATAAATTGAATTTCAATAGTCAACTTTAAAAGTAGATAGTTTAACTAATATTAGCATTTATTTCGAATGTAATATATATTAAATTAACAGAAGTTAATTGTAGTTTACTAGACATTTTAAAATAAATTCGATTCAGCGTTTTTGTTTTCGTCAATATATTATTAATTAAACGTGTATACGTTTTTGAGGCATTAGTATCATGTATTTATGTTGAAGTATCATTCCTACTTAAAATTAAAATTATTTTAACCGATAAATTGCCATATTTATTTTTATGTTATCAGATTAATAAATTCATAAATAACGTAATAATAAATCATTCATGTTCAAAAAGTTAGTTTTCTAAATTTAAATATGATACCATAAAAATTATTGTAGTTTTCATAGGATTTAAAAATAGTTTTCGGTTTATTTTCGTATTACGATTTGCTGCTACAATTTTCTAAACATTCTTCTTTTGGTAATTTATTTAACAAATTATTTTGTCGAAATATTCTTTATTGTTTTTAATATGGCGACATACATAAATTCATTTTTTATGTAATTGACTTAAATGTATATAATGGAATAGATACTTAATAATTTTAGTCGATTATTTATATATTTAATTCACGATTAAAACAATAATATATCACGCTTTTATTTTATGTTTTAAATTAGACAATGATGATAAAATATTTTATGTATTCTTATAATTAACATGTTATATTTCATATTTAGTAAATCCTCAATGAAACTATCTAGTTAGTTAACAATTTATATACCATTTATGGGTTGTGTAAATATTTCGTGTAGTTAAACAAGTGTGTAGCTATGTAATGATTTCTTTTTCGTTATAAATCTCTTGGTTTATCTTAAGTTCTATTTAAATGTCGAGGTTATACAAGTTGTTGAATAGATTTGTGATATCTAACAATTAGAATTATGGGAATTATATTAGATTTATGTTCAATTTTAATAGTTTTTATTCTTAATTTTAATTGATTAGGTAGTAGTTATATCAATAAATATAAATGGTAGTAGTTTTGTTTAAAATATATAATATTAATAAAGTACGTTAATATTAAAATAACTATTTAGATTTCCTTACGTTAACTATTTAATGTTTGGCATTAATTTTGAATGAAATATTTTATAACGTTATAATTATATTTGTAATTTATGGTTAATTAATTATTTTATTATAACAAATCTCCTTAATGGCTTGATGTTTATTAATATTACATAAACACTTAATTTACTGTTATTTGTTGTAGGCGATTTTATTATTTAAAATTTTGAAATATATTAGGGATAATTTAAAGCAATTGGATGTTAAGTTGTATAAAGTAATATTATCAATAAAATATTTATTAATACGGGTTTCGCTATATATAACAATAAATTTATAATTAAATAGCTTTATAAAAATATTTATTAATACGGGTTTCGCTATATATAACAATACATTTATAATTAAATAGCTGTATAACATCCCCATTTATTATTATTATTATTATTTTATTAATACTTTTCATCTTGACGATAAATGCCCATTTTCTGAACGGTTTTCAAATTAATATTAATAAGGTTCCATTATAGAATACAAAATGGCGGGTCAGAATAATTGAAAATCGAGTCATTCATTATGTACCGTTATTAAATATTAAATATTATACGTATTATTATAATAAACATAGGTTGAATGTGAGCTGTTAAAATACCTATATATCTATTTTATAACTACGAGTTTTTTAAATTATATTTGAGTAAATATTTTACTGAAATTAAAATTGACTAAATACCATCTTCGCAAAATTTTAATTAGTTTATTACTGTCAATTAATTATAATATCAATTTGTACTATTACATTTGTGTATTTACGTAAACTTTGAATAAATTGAATGATTTTAAAGCCGATCGAGAAATTATTGTTTTATTATTTGTAGTTTTGCTTCTTTTACACATTATTATACTTTTTCTTAATTTACAATGAATCATTTAAACAGGTATTAGTAAAAGTAAACACTTTTGGTTTAGTCAAATATGTTTAAGAATTCGCGTTATATTATATGAGTTTTTAAGATGAAACGTTGTTATTTTTAACATAAATGCAATTATACCTACAGTACTTAATTTTTTTGCGCTTTTTAAGATTCCAAAAGTAATATTATACATAATTATACATTTTTAAAAAACATTATAGTATAAATAATCTATATTTATACACCACAGTTTTATTAAAAAACGAGTTTTAAAAATAATAATGTCACTATTGCATTAATATCGGCGAAAATTTTTTGTCCAAAAACATTTGTATTTATTATCTTTGTTGCAGTCTAAAAGTATTTTATACCTTATATACAACTGATTTCTACAATTGTATACTCAATTAATATCGAATATACCATTTGATGTAATGTATTTTAAGGTAATAAACGCTTTTATATTAGAAAGAAATTAGTGAAACTTGTCATTTAATTAATGTATTGGTTAAAATGGAAAATATGTATCGAAATACCAGGGAAATTTAAAAGCTTTTCACCGTTAGATAGGTTTTCATTAATTTTTTATATATTTAATTTTTTATAATTTATCGACAATCGTTGAAGTGAAATACATTTATTTTCATTTTATGTTCATTGTTCAGAAATGTTCAACGAATGTAATGATTTGTCGCTGATAAATTTGAATCCAAAATAATAATACAAGTGTAACGATTAACACTGCCGTCTTCTAAATGATCCACTTAGAGTAGTATTTTATATTGTTTTTGAGTTACAACGAATAAATGTCACAAGAGTAATTATTGCTAATATTTGTATACATTTATTGATACATAGTATGTTACAATTGTCGTTATTGTAAATTAAAATTAATTAAGATTTTCGATAGAAAGAAAATTAAATAAAAATTTATGCTCTTCTTTCAGAAACCTAAACAATTTAACAAAATATATTTTGTCGATTCATATTATTATTATTGTTCTATTTTTTACATGCAATATAACTATTATTTATTATATAGTTTTCACTAATAGGTAAAAGAAGCTAATATAAAATATAAAAAAAAAACTATTATTACTATTATTATAATTATGATCTATATTGCCTTATTACTTTATAATAAAATAATTCGAAACATTATTTGGGTTTAGGTTGTATATATATATATATATATATTTAAATTACATTAGGTTCTCTCTGATACAAGGTCTTACCTTAGTGACGAGGGAAATAACTATAATATTGTCTATTTTTTGAATTCCTTTTTATCATTATATATAATTTGAAGTATGGTTTTATTGAATTTTGCTTACGATATTATTAAATAAATGTTTATATAATTACATATTGTTTGTCGTTTATTATTTAGAACTAAATAAAATATGTTTCCATATTAATATTTTTTTTGCGTTTATTAAAAGTTGAATAAATCACTTATTGCTATATATATCAATTGTTAATTAAATTTTTTCGTATTCTTTGTACAATGGAGGGGAATAGTATATTTTATTGTCCAACGACATTTCTGTTATGTTCATTATATATATACATTATTCGATTGATCGCTGCATGAGAATTAATAGCGTCTACAAAATAATTTTGTACATTTTTAGACTATAGTTCCTTATATAATACTGTTTGTTTAATTTTAATCATAAGTTTATTATCAATTAATTATGTATTATTATCAATTGTTCATTATTGAAATTTCTATTCGTATAGATATTTCTATATATACAACGTTGACGTTTTAGGGAGAAAAATCAATGCTTTTTTGTCAAACAAAATTAGAATTAGAAAATGCTAAAAGAATTTTATAATATATTATAGAATAAGTATTTATGTAAATGATCAAAGTAAAGATTTTCGTATCATTTCTTCGTAAATATAATATTTTATAAACAATTATTTTATCCTGAAACTTAGTTTTAATGATTCATTGACGTTAAATTTAATATAAAATATTCATAAGGTTCTTTTATGTTAAATTATTTCTATCGATAATTAAATAGGAAAATATACAATGGTTTATAAGCCAATTTTTAAGAAAAATATAAAAATGTGCAACAACTGTTCTGTTAAAAATTTATTTCGAAGTACGCTTATATTTACTTCATAAATCTAATAAGTTTAGATGTTTTTTATTCTACCAATAATATTCAAATATTTTCTTTAAGACTTATATAGTTTAAAATACTCTTAAAAGTATCAGAACACATTTTTTATACAACCGTGTTTTTTTAACTTATATTGCATAAAAATAACATTAAGCTATTAGCGTAAAAATCAAAATAAAATTTTAATATTATTATAATAAAATTTAGATTCAATAATGTTGAAAGATTTGATGCAAATATTTTCTACTCGAGCAAATAGTAAAAATTGGAACATTTTACATATAATTTTACATATGTTTATTTTAAATATTCAAATATAGAAAATATCGTAATATTTTTAAACCTGTGTTAAAAACAAATCATTTTCTCAGTTAACTTTTCTGTTTTTGTTTTTAATTTTAAAAGATATTAAAATAATTTTCAGCAACATTGTTTTTTATATTCAGTGATTTTTTTAACGTATATGTGGTATATTCTATTTTAATTTCATAATAAAACTGGTTTTTAATTTCATGAATAGAGTAAACTATTTTTTCGATATTTAAGTTAATAAATTAATTTAATTGATTATTATAGTTTAACAAAATTGTAATAAACATATGGTTATGTTAAAGTTGATCTGTGGTAAAATGTATTCATTTTATGATAGTATTTAAGATGTCTCGTATATAATTTAAACGTTGGTGAGTTAGTGTTTACAATGTAAATAGTAATATAAATGATACATTTCAACAATTTTTACTCTTTTATGGGTCAATCTTAAATTTGAAGAAACTTTACTAAATAGGGTTTTGTTTATAACTGTTTTCCAAATGTAGTGACTTGAATTATTGTTTTTATACCAATAATACTTAATATAGGCTTAATCCGAATGGTGTAAAAAAAATAAATACCCAACAATTTCTGTGTTTTCGACAAATATTCCGATCAAAAATATAGATTTTCTTCCAGGATCGCTGATAATATTTAATTTGATAAATTGAAAAACAATAAATAAAGAAAAGAAAGACCAATAATATCAAAAAATGTAAAATATAAAGCTGGAAGAGGGGAATAATTATTGTGCAGAATAAATGGTATAGATGAGGATTTAGAGATTTGAATGGGACAGAGTGAGCGGGCAAGAGAAGAAATAAAGTTATGATTATAAATATGCATGATATTTAAATCTAATTCATAATTGAATATTTATATTTAGTTATACATTAAGGTATTTATGTTCTTAAAATATTCATTATTTTTTTGAATAACAAAATAAGTGGGCCGTAAAAAATTATCGCTCACAATCATTTATAACGAGTTATTATTTTGAATAAAATCGTCGACTATTTAAGATGTTATAAGAACGAAGTTTTCTTTGTATATTCATCATAAAATGTAAAAAGTTTTTTTTTTATGGACTAAAGTTTTATCTCTTTGAACACTTTTTATCTTTAAACAATTTTCGAAACGCATAAATGAAAACCGAACGATTAGTTAAGCGTAAAAGCGTTAAATTCGCTTAACTGTTATATGTATGTATTACACATAAATTACCTTTTGCCCTTTTGGCCTCCACTTCGTTGCCAGTATGCTCAAAATCGATTGACCGTTGTACGTCGCTACCTACTATCGTTTTATTATCATCCGCATTCCATCAATTGAAATATGCGCGTGTTCGTGACTTCCGACTAAGACTACATAATGACACGGATTTCACCTGTATCTCCAGGAAGCAACAGTTTCCTAGTTCTTTATTCTGAATTCAGCATGATTGAATTTTCTACGCAATTAATATTCAACTGATGGAAATCGTTCATTCGACCTTAATGATCGATTGCGTTTAAACAGTTTGGTAATAACATTTGCAGTATACATTTCGTTATACGCAACTGCGAGCAGGGGAAAATAATTACCGAATTTATAACATAACTTGCCGTCGGTGGTTTTTCTTCTAATCCGATTTCGTTATTATAAACGTGTTGTTATCGGATCTGTTTGAATAATAGACAATGTCGGCAACGTTTACATTGTTCGTTGTGTATTATTGTTAGTTTTGTCATTGTTAATTATATACGATTAATTGACGACGTGGCAAATATGTGATGGTTTTGAAGTCGAGCTCAGTTTGAGTTGAACTAGGAAAAATTAAATTATCGATTATTTTGTTTTTTACGTCCTAATTTATTTTTTAAATAAACCGATCACATCACACATTATATTGGTTTTATACATATGCGTATATAATAGTAAATTATTATTGTTCACATTTATTGGTGATAAATTCAATAGGGTATTTTTGATTCGTTGATAGTCCGAAATTTAAATAGTTCGTTTCGTAATTAATTAGAAACACACATTACGTTATATGCTAAGTATATGAAGGGCATATTAATGTCATCATAATGACGGTAAGTATAGTTTGTAAGTAAGAGATATTGAATTGCCTTAATACCGGAAAACCGAAGTTCTTGACAATATGGAAAATTATTCCGTGCGTTTGCTTAATAACAAAGAGTTGTGTATAATAGTTGATTATCAACATAGATAACTGTTTTAATTGAATTTTTAAAGGAATATTAACCACAATATTAACGGGAATTCGTTTAAGATCAAAATAATTTTAAATGATGAAACATTAATTTGATTAAACCTTTATTGTAAAATATTAATCAATAAAAGTAATTTTGTATATTTCGATTTAAGTCGTAAAAATTGATACCTATTATAATTAACTTAATCCGAAATAACGAAAAAATGTTTTTAAAACCTTTTATAGTAATTATGTTGTATAAGATATTGTTTGACGTAGATTGCCTTAATATAGAATGTCGTGTATATTTAATTTGTTTTTTGTTAAATAACAATATAAATTTATACTTATAACTTATATTTTTATATCTATTTAATTATGACGTATAAAATATATTTATAATTAAGATATAATTTTTATTCTAAAAAATATTGGCTTAAATGGCTCAATGTTAAATTTAAATTTAAATCGTTTTTTTTTTTATAAAGGAATGAAAATGTATTATTTTTTAAACGAAAATCAAAATTTGTGTAAAGAATGTGGAAAACGTAATCTTTTTTTTTTTTGTTTTCTTTTTTTGGAGAATGAGTATTATTGAAAATTTTTCAATTAGTATGTTAAGTGGCTATTTATTATTTATTTAAATTTTTTTTGTATTTATTTAATATAATGATTTATTTTATCTATTATTATTTTTGTAACATTATTTTACAGTTCATTAGAAGTTGAGTGAGTTTATAAATTTTTAGTTAAATATTTACGTATAATTACTTTATATGGTAATAGTAATAATTGTTGAAAAGAATTTGGACACTTTTATTGCAAACAGATATGATATGAGGAACTATATATATATATAAATTTATGTATGCAAATATCTGTACTATGGCAATGAGTAGCGCATCTCTGATTAGTAAAAAATCGATATTTTAAAAACATGAATTACTGTGGATTGACACACCATATTGAAATGTGTCACTTCATCTTTTGTATAAGTTTAAACAATATATAACTATATTTATTCTACAGTTTGACAACTTTGTTTATTACTACAGTATATATGCTGTCTTGTTTAATTTCAATAATAATAATTTTTATTAACTTGTACTTTTTATAAATAAATACATGTATGATATGTTTCTTATAGCGAAATAAAAGAATATCATTTGTTTATTTATATATGCAGTTATATTAAAAAATGTATTTATTGTTATATAAAACGTAATGATTTTTTTAGGTCATTTAAATAATTATAATTACGGGTATAACTATAACTATAATATTCGAATCTCTAGATAAATTATCTATATAACTTCAACGAATATAATTTTCATAAAATATTATATAGAATTTAAATTTACGTAAATATATGTCGATAATTTTATTTTCAAATTTTTAATCGTATGTTTTACTTACAAAAACTGACGGAATATTTTTAGTCAAAATAGTATAATATTATACAGAAATCTGAGATGAAAAATATTATATGTTTTGTGTCATTTAGTTTCGTGTGCTTCGTTATAATTATTGTTTTAATTTTTGTAAAATATAAACGTAAATGATTAAACGAAACGTTTCGATTAAAAAGTTTACTTTATTAAATGTTAAGTACAAATGCCGATAGCGTTTGATTTATACTATTGTAATACTCGTATTATCGATTCATAAATATCTTTGTAGAGCAAACGGTATTCACGTATACGTATTGTGTACTTATAATAATAATGTTAAGTTTATGCAGCCCATTTGATGTAAAACGATGTTTAATCTGACTTGAGACTTCATAGTGTAGAGAATAAATTTTAAGCGTTTATTAGTAAGAATTATTTTGTAGCTCTTTTAAAAAAAATAGTTACAATAGTGTTAAAATATTCATGGATTTGTTTATTACAATGGACATTTTCGCTAATATATGCGTTTGTTTTTGAAAACTAACAATTGGAACAATTGTCCATCTTCAGGTCATTGAAGAATGAGCTTAATGCATTGTTAATTTTATACTTTCTCGAAGAAAATGTCAGAAGGTGAATAACATTACTCAGCGCAAGTCATCTAAAACAAGATAATGGACACCGATATGTGTCCGTGTTTTCAAAAACAAACTTTTTCAAATTTCAAATTCGTAATTAAGTGATTCCAAATTATTCGCGGAATGTTTTCAGTTTGAAGCGATTGTTGGTATTGTTAATTCATAGACATAATATTGGCATTTCGTTTAGAGTAAAATTAAATTTTAATGTATTGTATCTATAATATTAATGGTTTTATAAAAAGCTAGTTTTATTATAGATTTATAAATTCCGTTGTATTTCATATTTAGCATTAGCTATAATTGCAACGTACAATCGAAGAATAAACAAAATTTTAGTTTATTACGTTAGTCGTGTACTCGAGTTGACTAATGATGTTTGTGTGCAATCTATTCACATTGGGATCAAAGGAAAATTTGGTACCTATGTTTCAAAGAATAGTTTAATGTAAATTACGTAGTATGTATAGTCTAATGTTAATTAGAAAGTATGTATATCTAAATAAAATTATAGTTTCACATGTTTCAGAATAATGGGCAGTCAATTTCCTTAATAACTTTTCGGCTTTTTTCTTTTATGATTTGTTATATATTTTAATTTTTATAATAAACCGCGGTAAAAGTAATAATAATATTTGCGTTTAAATAGGTGATCCTCAGAATCGTTATACTAATAGAGAAATTGAAATGTATATATTAAAATTAAATCGATTGTTCGTTGAATCTTAACAATTTTAATACCATTACTTAACTTTTAAACTTATTAAGCTCGTTTTTAATTTGATTAAAAACTTATTATAAATAGCTGTATTTTTGGATTTAAAATATGATTTCATCCAGCTCGTATACGTATACTCGTAGGGATTAGTATATGATGTAAATATTACCACGCAGAGGATACGAGGTGAATATAAAATATTAATAATGAATCAAACTTTAGTAGTCGTATTTGCAAATAATTTTCTCACTAAGATCGAAATATGTGGATTTGTGGTTTTTCTTTGTAATAATAACCTCTTTAGTAAAGAAAATGTTCGTAGCAAGGTATTTTGCCTAAGGAGCAAATTTAATATATATATATATATATATATATAAATATTCGTGTTTTATGTTTTTAGGTTTCAACATTTCAATTTGCGTGTTTATAATTAATGTATACATTTGTAATTAATCAGAAGTTCAACAAATATTCTGTATCTCAATAAATGCGCGTCTTTTATATAGAACTTGGGAACTAATTAATGTACTACAATTACAAATTAATGAACGTCTAGATATTTCCAAATAGACAACGAAATAAAGATATTTATTACTGTAAGGTATTATTGCACTTTAATCTGTTAACATTATACGATATATATATATATATATATATATAATTTTTTTTGGAATTATATATTTTAATTTCGTACTCTTTTGCTATTTGAAAATTTTATTTTGAATTCGTTTTCACGAAAAATATATTTTCGTTTCTTATAATAAATATTTGGAAATGTTTGACACTTTTATGCGACATGTGTCAATGTATAAGTGGGGTTAGAGTGTCACTAGCATGCGTTCAACGACAGTCTTGTTACGATGAATGAAACGAAGTGCGCAGTTATTAAGTATTTGCGTCTGTCCTAGTCAATTAATGGAAAATCGTTCGGCTTCATTAATATTATTATGTTGGAGCGTTAGTTAGTGTAATTGTCATTATTAGGTCACGTAAAAAACTATTTTACTAGTATAGTTTTTATATAATAAAAGTAAAAATATATTTATTTCTGTATTATATATACGTTCGATTTTAAATATGTTTATATTATATCGGTCAAAATGCAAAAATTTAACCATTTAACGTAAAAATAACTTATTCGCGGGATCTGAAGAATATCAGTATTTGTTTATAAACACCAATATTGTATAATGTACTTGAAATATATTTTAAACATTCGTAATTCATTTTATTAGCGTAATAATGAACAAGTATTTAAATTAGACGTCTATGAGGATGTATCACTCTATATTCCGTTTGTCGAAAAAATATTTCGTATTTGAATTAAATTTAAAAATATAATATGTTTTATTATTGCAAAAAATACAAATTTTTTGAATGATACGAAACACGAACAATGAATACAGATTAGATACCAACTGTCAATTACGCTTTGTACATATCACTTCAAGTTCAAGTTCACTTTGTACATTTCAGTTCGAAATTAATATGGTTACAATTAGTTATGATTTAGTCGCGTACATTTACATTTTCTCTGTGAAAATATTCCACGCTTTACGATAAATTGCCGTCGCCTTTCGTTTTTTTTTATTATCTTCTAACATTACATTAATATAGCTCAACAATTAATACATAGACTAAAATATATATAATATACCAGAGAGAAAAAAATAATGATAATAATAATAATAATGGTATTAATAATAAAATAAAATATGGAAGAATCTAAACGAAGAACTCAGCAGACTTAAAGTATTTAATAGTTTCTTTGATTACCTTAAGAGATTTACTATTCAGGATGTTCAATGGGTTGATTACCGTAGTGCCATTGATTCGGAGAGAGTTGAAAAATTGACGGCGTAATATGCCTAGCGCCGGACAGTCTATGATTATATGGTTTGAGTCACAGGTAACTTCACTTTTGTGCCGATGGCAGGCGAGCTAGTTATTAAGAGAGAGGCGGAAAGAGTGTACCGGGAGAATGTTATGTCCAGATCTAAGCCTCAAAAATGATCTGATTTGAGTCCTGAACAGAGGGAGGTTGTAGAACCATGGCTGAATTGGGATATTCGGTGAGATCATTCTATACCAAGGAATGAAATTAATGTCTAAAGATGTTTAATTATTGTGCCACATTTTATTGCAACTTTTTTTAATTAGAGAGAGATCAGAAAAATTGAGTTTTCATTAAAAGAGTTCTTATACAGAGGTTAGTTGTTACAGCTAGGTAATCAGCTATTTCGTTACCAGTGATACCTGTGTGACTAAGGATCCAAAAAAATTTAATAAAAAAACGGAGTGAGTGTAAGAGATGAAGTAAAAATATCATACTAAGAACGAGGGGAGAGGAAGCTGTGTTGAAACACCCGGAATTAATCGATAGGAGGGCTGATTAAGAGTCTGAGCAATTAAGACGTTTCTTCGGTTTAAAAGCTGTATATAATCAAGAGCCGATAAGATAGCATAACACTCCGTAGTAAATGAACATTATTTAACAATATTTTGGGAGGGTATCCGAGAACCTTACTTTCAACTCTGGAATATAAAAGTCGCCTTGCGTTATATTATTTATATTTTTCTTAAAATAATTATTATTATTACGATAAACGTTATTTTTAAGCGATTAAAAGTTAGTTTTTTCTTTCATTCGAATATTTCGAAAATTACTACGCAAATATTCAAATAAATAAATCCTATCGTTATTATTCGTACGAATTACATTCAACAGCTCGATACGATTTTGAAACAATATCCGAAGCCCTATTTCATTTTATTGGATATCTGGGAATCAACGAATAATAATCTATGGGTTGCTTGTATAGAATTATACCATATTTATATAACACATTTTTCGTAATAAAAACATATTGAAGCAAGCGTTTATTGTGTCGGAGAATAATAAATTAGATTGTTAAACGGTATATAATGGCCACAGCAATGACACAGTGAATATTAGCGGATCAATTTGTTCATAGGCCATTATTATTATGAAAACGATGAGGATTAGCGCTATAATTAATGTACATATTTCCATGACAGTAAATACTTAAATTATAACGTTATTTTAAATATTCTAGAAGCTGATTGGCTGACAATTTTTTTTATTTTACTTCATTCACTAAGCTCCTCGGTATTCAGTTGAGCGGTAATAAAAACACAATTCTCACAATTTTTATGGCCTTCCGTAGTTCGGTTTAATTTCGAAAGTAATTGTTGGTTAATTAATCGATGTTATTGTAGAATAATAATATATAATTATCGTCATCTTCATGTTTAAATACGATAATATGAAAAAATTTATTCTTCAATTTTAACTATAAATAACGAATTTAAAATAAAGTATTTTTTTTTGTTATTTTATAAACATCAAAAACAATATTTGGATAAAAAGTTGTGGTTTTTTGTTATATAAGTTTTACACGATATCCGAAACAATTATTTTGCTTGTTTACATTCTTGACATTTATTTATCCAACTCTAAGATGAAATATGCATAAAGGATGAGTTGAGAAATAGTTTAAGCTTACTTTTCTGAATTTCCTGATGGGATTTTCCGGCCTTTATGAAACAGAAAAGTCGTTAAGTCATTAAAAAAATATAGATAAGAAGATTATAAAACATTTTTAATAAATTACTAATCTCGAGATATTATACGATCAGGAAACGTAATTATCCTGTTTTTTATTTTTTTATAATTTAATAATTCTAAAGTTTTCTCTACGTATAATTATTTTGAACGAAAATTGAATCGATCATTAGTTATTGAAACATTTAGAAATATTGTTTTACGAATATTAACATAATTAAAAATTTTAAAGAAATCGTTGGCCTTACAACTAGAGAATACGATTATTTTTAAAATACAAATCAATCCAGCGGAGATTTCTTGTTTATTGATTGATGACGGTTTATGATATATGAGTTTAAGATCAACTATATTTTAATCGGGTAACTATTATTGTTTTTTAACGATTTATGAATATATATATATATATATATATATATATGTGTGTGTGTGTAAGTAGTAAAGTGTATAGTTCAATCCAATGGAGTGTTAAGGTTAAGTAGAAAAAGCCTATAGGACTATACGCTATAGGATGTTGAGCGTTGTGACTGAGGCGTTATTGACATAATATATTATTGTACTGGAGTATGTGCCTCGTCCACGGTTATTTTAATATGACGATTACACGATGTGAATGTAAAAATCTGTTTTTGAAAACTTTCATTTTACCTGAAAAATGATGTCGGGGAAACGTTTGAACGAACGGGCTATTTAAACAATACGCTGTTCGAACATTTGTTGTCCGTCGCAACGTAATGTTAACGAATAATGGCTATAAAGTTTTAAACTAATCAAAACGTCATACCTATACTGCGGCGTATGTTATAAACTTATTTATTATAAATTTGTAGGTACGACACAAATCCCGTAAATGATTGTATCATCGGCAATAAATATCATCATACTGATTATGTTGTGTATATTTATTTAAAAATTATACTACTCAAACTATCATCAACGCCGTCGCAATCATTATAAACATTTTGAAACGGTATTTAAGGATTTACTTTGCTTACCATTCGGTTTTCATATTATACGAAATTTTCACCTTTTCCTATTCTGTATACGATGAAACACGAGGATTCGTTATCATACGTACGTATCGATTATTAAAAAAAAAATTATTTTGAAAATTCGGCTCGTTTGATTTAAAGGTATAAATGTCGCGTTAAATAAAATCACTCGAGGACAGTTTTTGACCCGTACTTGTCTAAAATATCGAACACTACAAACATTTTATTCCAACGTAGTTAATAAATATAATATTTACCACTCGTAACTTCGTAAATTGCACTAATGGTATAATATTTTTCGATTTATTTTCGTCTTTCTTAGTATAAATGAAGTTATTTATTAACATTTATTTTAAGAAAGGTTTTGTTATTGCAATTTGAAATTAAGACTAATTGGGTTAGTATGAAGGTATTATGTACGTATACACATATTTTAAATATATTCCTGAATACAATACCCATGCTTTGGAAATTTTAATTGAATATATCTATGTTTCTTTTCCTAAGAATGTTTTACGTCTCCGTGTTTATTTATACATTTATCGATTAAATTATTTAAAACTATTTAAATTTTCGAAAACCTATTTGGTTAGAAATACATCTCCAAAAGTTTAGTTAATACATTGAAGTTTTAAAGAGATATTTGAATCGTTTTACAATCTTCAACGATCATAAATATTTAAATGTGTTCAATTGCGAATTTTATACATTTTACTCACTGGTAAATCTTTTTTTTTTGATAAAGTTTATTGAAATTGTTTACAAAAATTGAATTTAAAGGGATTTAAAAATATTTCTAAAGATCAATCGTTAACTATATAAGTGTCATTGAAAATAGATGAATTATTTTTGTATCAATGATTTTGATTTATATCCTAATGTTTTCGGAATTTTTTATTATTTAAAATTTGGAAATTTTTAATTGCACATGCATATGTCTAATATGTTTTTTCATATTATAAATAAGAAGAATATAAACGCGATATAAAAGAGTCCGTTTTTAATAATTCAAATAATACTTCAATTGTTATTCTTTGAGTAAAAGTGTTTAATTTATCTTTAAAATAAATTTAAAAAAAATTGTTCTAGATAGTGATAAAAAATACTTATTTCACGAAATAATTATATTACATAACGATATAATTGAATATAATTGTTTTGAAGTAACGTCAATATAGTACTCCTTATTTTGCCATATTTTTTTCTAATGAATTACAATTATTCGAATTCAAATTTTTTTAAACATTTATCTATTACCGAATTCTTTTGTAGTTACGTTAAACTTTTTTTTAGTACGAGTTGAAAACATGTTTCTTCGATTTTGACTACTTTTGATTGATAAATTTCAAGAACCTATTGTTCCAATCCTTTTGGCACATACGTTCATTGTTTGTTATATAGTAGACTATATGTTGGATCAGTCCTTGAGGATGAAGTAGCTAATAGTTAGGTTATACATTTTAATGTATCGAATTTAACGAAACATCGTAATAAATAATTTGTTTGACTTTGTTCCCTATTTGTATAAAATGTGTTGTTTTTATTGAATTAGGTAATTTTTGTTTTAAAATGCGTACGTATAAATATTGGCACGTACTGTAAATTCAAAATGATACACTATTAAATTTTTATTGATAAAATTGTACGGTGACAGTCGTCTTTATTGAAGTAGATTGTAGTCATTTATTATTAATGTTCAATGATACGAAACGAACGAAAAACACTAAAAAGTCCCTCTCCTATTTCACCATTATCGGTAAATGACGAACGGCGTATATTTAATAGTGCGAATTATTTTCGGAATTATTCACGTCATGGGTAAATTATTCATTTTTTAGTGTACATATACCGCGAAACACTATAACGTGACGATTAACGGTTACCGTGATAACGTTCGTATTTCTGTAAGACGGCGCCGACTTAGAGAGGACAACGTGCAATTATAGCGATAATTTCCCAACGTGTTTTGTTTACAGGCCGAGTAATGAGATCATCGGTCAACCATGGCGCTATTGTACAGGTTGGTCAAATTGCCGGATCGCGTTCAGACCCATGTGTTTACATTCGTTGTGACCAAATCGGTAACCCGTGACCCGGACCGGGACGTCACGTCAAAGGAGTTCGCGTGCGGTCATCAGAAATGGTCCATCACGTTCTCGCGCACCGACAAAATGCTGGGCGCGTACCTGGTGTGGAAAAGCACCTCCGAGTCGGTACGCGTTTACGTGGATTTCATGTTCACTATACTTAACCGTGAGCATTTCAGCGTGAACGAATCGTTTGCCGGGAAACAAGTAAGAAGATTTGTACAATTTATTGTACGCTTACGCGATTACATATATATATATATATATGTATATGTATATTACTCACTGACGTAACTTTATAATTATATTTTCCGCAAAACGTTTCATCGCGATCTAGTTTTAAAGTGTTGCCACTCCTTATGTTCCCAATAACAATATATCGTATAGACCGTGAAGATATGAATTCCAAACTCGATACAGCTGTATCGACAACGGTCGTGTAACATTTTTCCATCGGAAATACCTTTTTTCGTTTTTTGAACCAACGATTGATTTTTTTGTACTAAATATTTGTCAAACGATTCCGTCGAAACGTTTTTATGCACGCGATAATTTACGCTCGTTGCTAATTAAATACAACACCAATTAACCATCAATAACGTTCGAAGTTGACAGAATTGTATTATTATTATTATTACTATCTTCGGTATAAGATAATTAATACATAAAAATTTCGACGATTACTAACCAACGCGTATAAAAGTTTTTTACTACGAGAAAAGAGAATAGGTACGAGTTATGATTTATAAACCACGATAATCGTCATAATTGCACGAGTTGCATTTAGTTACTGAGATGTATTGAAAACGATTTCGTAACTAAACGTTTTGATTGGGTTTTTTGGTCCCGAGATAGTTTGATTAATATATATAGTTCGACACGGTAATAGGCGATATTTATTATATTCACGTTCAACAGGGATACTCGACAACTACAAACTTAGCACGAATAATATAAGTGACACATAATTAATTATTACATAAATACTAAACAATAGTGTTCTGCGCTTTAAAAATTATAACGCGTTGAAAGTTTAAATAATACGTGTCGAGTAATCGCTTATCGCGAAATATTTTGATATTTAATTTATTTTATACTTTAACTTTGATACTCAGAAAATATAAACAGTCGCCGATACATTTACGAGTGCGTTTTTTTTACACAACTATTACGTAAAATTGGTGGAGTGCGTTGTTCTAGGATTATAATTTCTTAAAGATGTAATCGCAATAAATTAATTTAAAAAAAGTATACAATTCGTCGTTTACCGTTATTTCATATTTGCACATAAATACACCATTGATAATTGAACTATTTAATATACATGTTATTAATTTACGTTTCACGCTTCACGAAGCTTTAAAAGAAGAGTATTTCAATGTTTACGCAAGCTTAGTTTTTTAACATAGAACGTATTTTTTTTAGCGTCTCGGCGAGATTTCAATTTCTTTAATTTTCGCGACCGCCGTTGTCCAACAAAACTTATTAAATATATTTGTTTATTTTTTTTATGAGCGCTTCGTTAAGGTATTATGTATAGATTTCATTGATAATAGGAATGAAGATATTACAATAAATATAATGAAAGGAAAAGAAAGGGATACGGTGGCATGTACGTACCTGTTTGAATAATTCCGACAGCAGGACGTTCGATAAATTATTCACCCGACACGTTTATCTTGATTTCGTGCCCACACGTGAGCCCATTACCTTCTTCCCTTCAATCCCCTTTTGCTTATTTCCAATACCACAACCACAACGACGAACAAATTTCACTGGCGTTCTGCGTTCACGGTTAACACCCTCACAAACCCCTTGGGAGAATACGAAGACGATAAATTCTATCAGACTGCCGAGGAAATTTGGCCATTAGCATTGGTAAAGATCGTCTATCATAAATATACCTATACTGTTTCAATAATAATAATAATAATAAGTCTTATATCCAATTAGACGTCCTATACCCCGCACCGCCGGGCGATTATAGACGCTTTCAATTTAGGTTATATTTTTTGACATTATTTTGCGCGTTATGTATATATATATATTATTATTATGTTAACCAAATCAACATCGTCTTCAATATCTTCTTTTTATTGTTCATATTATATTGAAATTAATGTCTGAAATCGGATGGTTTTATGCGTTATGATCGTACGTGTATTACGTATGTTTTTCAAATAGTATATTTTGATTATAACAACAAAAAAAAATCTATAGTTTAAGTAATCCCCAAGACGAAAAATAGATTGGTTAGGGTTAGGTTATGTTAAATTTTCAATTTTTAATTTTTTTTTTATTGTAAAAATAATTTAAGGTTATTTAATTGGTAACGCTATTTATTGATTGACAGATAATTTTTAAAGCTAAAAAATAAAACGTCAATTTTTAATATTAAATAGTTTAATACTATTTAACGTATCTTCGAAAGATTTGTATATATTACTTTATATTTTCAACTTTACACAAAATGAGTACAAGTACTGAAATATTTGAATATTGATTATTATGGAATGACGGATGTATACAATAAACTAATTGTGTTTGTTTCAATTTAAATTGCTTTAATAAATAGCACCCAATACTTTAAGTAGAGTTTTGTTAGTAAATTAAGTTACTGATATTTAAATATTTTAAAATGTAATATTTTTTTTATATCGAAAATATAAACAAAATTACAGTGGTATTATTGAAATATATCCGAAAAAACATAAATTGTGGTTTTTGGTGTGCATAGTAATACGCATTTGAAAGAAACGAAAATTTATTCGAACAGAAACGCAATTATTATACAGTAAAGCTAATTCGTTTTAATTCATTATTAAAATAATGGCATTTTGATTTTTAAATCCCAATGCTTAAGTAGACCATTTGTCTTAACGTTCTCAACGTTGTTTTGTGTACATTGGTGAATTCAATCTATTAATTCTCCTTGAATTATTTATACCTAATTCTTATTTTATAACCTTTGCTCGATCTAATGTTAAACATATTAAAGATTTTGTTATTGTTTGTAATTCATACATATTAATGGTCAATCGCTATTTTGGGCTTGGCGTGAAAAGAGGAATATATTAGTTTTACAATGACGTGTTTTCTTATTTTATTTCATCTGTGAATAGTTTTCCGTGTAAGAAGTATGATCATGTATATCGAGTGATATTTCTACGCATTACTTTCTGATAGAAATTAATATTTTGTCGATACTTTATTTGACACATCTTTGTCAAAAAGAACCGGATAAATAATTGAAATATTTGTTTTGGATACGGGAAATTATTCTATTTAAGGACTCAACATATTATATAAGCTTTGAAATAATATTTTAACAAAAATTATCAATTAAATTAAATTATTGACGTCGTTCAGAATCGTTTTTGAACTTTATCTTTGTTAACTTTATTTTTTCGTTTTATCTTTGTTTCCAAATTCAACTCAAAATTTATTTGAGCACCTGCGTTTATTTACTTTTACTTCTTTAACGTTATTTATTATAGGTATTTATTGCAATTTGATAATGTTTTTCTGAGAGATATAAATCTTGTAATTAAAATTTCTTAATTCTTAGTATTCCTTAATTATTATTTCAGTTTGTCCAACTCACAAGCAATTAATAAAAATACATTTTTTTATACATAAAATATATTTGAGATCCGAGTGATTTTTATATGATTTCTCGAAAAGTGAAACTATTTACTTTATTAGACGTTCCTCTTTCGATAAAATAATTAACTTCGTTAATTCATTTACTCAGTAAGGCACGTATATTTATTTTTATTTCAAATTTATTCTTATTATTAATGTTTGAAACTTACAAAATATATAATAATTATAACTTATATAATCGTTTTAAGTTATGATTGAAGTGAGTTAGTCCTACAATAAGCATTTCAGTTGTTATTTAAAATAATTCTCTTATCAAACAATCATTTCATTTATAATTAAAATTTGTAACACTCCAGACGTTTTGTTACGTCCATTATATATATATATCTAATTACCTTTGTTGCATAAGAGAAGCAATTATTTTATTTTTTGCAGAGAACGAAGACTTTACATTTAATCTTCTTTATTGATTTCAGAAACTTAATATTACGTTAAATCATTTATTATTATGTAATATAAATATTTTAATGACAACAAAATAATTATTCGTTATGATTATCGAAAAATGTTATTGTTTTTGTAACATAACATATCTTTTTTACATAAAAAATAGAATAGTCACGATAGTAAACTAATTTTAAAGTTATCTACTATAATTTTTAGTATTTGTTCGATAAAATATACTTATAACACGTATTTTTTTATTATTGAAAAAATTAATTATAATTTCAGAATTTTAGTTTATAATATACATAATGTTTATTCTGTACTTCTCTCTCTCTCTCTCTCTCTCTCCACTTTTTCCAAACAAACGTCCTTAAACGCAATTCTACGTATTAATTATAAATAATGATAGCTTTTAATCTATAAGAGATTTTATTGGTATTATAGGATAATTTTTTGTTAAAATTAGTTGTCATAGACATGGCATGCACGTAGTCACTAAATCGCTATTTTTATGAATTTATTAATTTAATATCACTATTTTTATGTTTTGTCTTTTTAATGATAATGAGATGTCGAAATGAAAACTCTCATGTAACATTTAGATCAACTGTAAGAATTTCGTCAAAATTAGTTAAGTAATTCACGAGTTTCGCGGTTACAAACGTTTTGAGTACACGATATTTCGTCGATATTAAGAATAATAATAGCTCATCAAAAATACACGACACACATCTTTCACGTGATATCGTTGTTGTTAATACAGTTCGTCAATTTCGTTTGATTATTCAGCCGAACTTATTGTGTAATTTAAGACACGTGCACGAGGACGAAATATTAAAAATGACAGCCTAACTAATTTTATAAATATATTTTTTTTTCAAAATAATTTAAATTATTTCAATTCGGAATGGAAAAATCATTTCAAATTCATTAATGGAAGTCATATATATATATTATTCTGTATTATTTTTTTAGGAAGTTGCGTAATAACATATTTTGTATACATATACGAATTATATTATGACTAAACGAAATTATAATGCTAATTTGTATATTTATATTGCGAGGCAAATTTCTTAGAAAAAAACCGAAGTTGCGCACGGAAAAACAATAAAGTAGAAATCGGATTATAAAAAGTAAAAACCTATTATTACATTACTAGGAAAATCACCTTTTTAAGGTTGTTATAAAACACAAAATAAAATACGAAAACTTAAAAATATATACTGCAAAACTAAAATGTAAGTTCCAAAAATGTCGGTTACCTTTTTTTATTATTATATAGCAACGATGATTATTAACTATGTAAATTTGATATACATAAAATATAAATACGCGTTGACTGTTATAAATACGATAAAATATAAACGAATACATTTTTTTTTAAATCAATTTGTAATTGCCTAAAGTATTTTGATATTTAATGAATGGAATTTCAAAATATATAATGATTATAAAGTCGAAAATTCCAGACAATCGCGCATGTCAAATGGTTTGAAATAGTAGATTATAATTTATTGCGGTGTAATTAATAGATACATAATATCGTTTTTTTTTAAACATACATTTTATGTACATTTCTTTAAAAATTAATATTACTTGTTTGATCAGTCATTAATTGATACATACATTCGTTGTTTCGATATTATAATGTACAGAGAATTTTCTAGTTCATTTTATATGTAGTCATACAAGAAATATTTTACCAATGGGTTTTTTTAGGATAAATAGTTTTATTTTTTTAATTACGTGATCCAAGAAAAACGATAGTCATTTTATTAGGAAGCGCATTTTATATTTCCTATTAATAATGCGCGTAAATGAGGAATAAACTATAGATTCGATGCAATTTATACATTTTGAATAATCTGTGAAACTATTTTTGAAAATAAGCAAGCGAATTACGTTCGTACTTAATATTAACGTGATTATTAATATTTAACATGATATGCCCTGATTTTGGGAATTTGTAAATCGAAATTGTAATTCGTAACCAACAACCTTATCTCTTTACTTATATATATATATATATTATATTATTATTTGATAAATACGTTTCATATACTCAAAATATCAGTTTTGATTTTGTTTTAAAATGTTTATAACGGTTAATTTTTCAATTTATTTAGATTTATTTTAATAATATTTGTATGAGTTATACATTAATATTACATTAAATATTGTATCAAATAATATAATACATTCTATTTTTATGACGGTACTTTTACAGCGATGATTTCGGTATTAATAATTAAGTTAGACCCTTGGCGAAATTGTACTATAGACATTTCAGAATTGTTAACAACCATCATAACGCAATTTACTGAGAAGTAAATACCGTAGTTGCTTGTTACGAAATTTTCGCGAGATGTTGACTCGCAATTAATTGGACGTTTTAATACAGTACGATTGATATACTCAAAGGAATAAAAATAATCATTATTTTTGTTTTTGTGTTTAATGCGTATACGGTTTAGATTTAAACTTTTTTTTTTTATTTTTGGCCTTAAGACTATACTTTTAAAATTGAAATTCTCTCACCTTATCTCTTCACCACGGTTTTTTCCCAATTATTCAATTTCGTTGTCTTAAAATTGTTCTTTACACACTCTTTTTATACTTTAACCTTAGTGTCCTTAAATGAGTCTCTTTTAATACATATTAGCAACGATATATTGTAAGCATATTTGCAGTGGACTTCCTTATTAGTGTACAATGTATAATAATATTAAACGTGTATTTTAGAATGTAATAGTTGACGTATTATATAGTGTAATACCAAGTGATCCGTTTTTCGAGAAAAGAATTTATGTTAAAAATTGGATAGAAAGCTACGTTATTGGAATGAAATAAACAGTAAGAAACGCGTAATTTTATTATAAATGTTAAATAAATTATCGACAAAAATATAACGTTAAATAATAATAAAAGTTATAATTATCTTTATCGTTAATTAAAAGAGATTAGTATTTGGAATTCAAAACTATAATTAGGGAGTTTTAACATTACCAATCTTTAAATTAAATTTGAACGAAACACGATTAAGCGTCGATTATAAAATTAATTGCCCAATATTTTGACTTTTCAAATTTGTCAGCTTTGACGACTGTAACGTATATTTTGATATCGCCTATTAATATCGTGTAAGATATTTTGGTAGCGTGAGTTATATAAACATCATGTTTCATAGTAGAAGAACGTCGTGTTTAGATTTTAACCAGTAGATACGGCTTTCAACCGTGTAGGAACTTATTGATGCACTTAAGTATTAAACGACTATTCGTCTTTAGATATTCACAATTTGCGATACAATTACCTGTCATGAAAATGTTTGACTAAGCGAATTTTCTTCCCGAAACCGTAATATTAAGTATTCGCCATATATTCGTAATTCGTGTAGTACGATAGGGTTATGATTTTTTGCGTTTAAACAACGACATCACACACGTAAACGGTTTCCGCCTTGAACTACGTTGAAATTTCGGTTTTATTTTTATTATTTTACGTACCGTAGACACGTACTGCCAAAATTCGAAGTACGGCGTGAAACACGTTTGCCCGGTGGGATATGTCTAGAATTTTCAGAATATTTGATAAAAAAAACACCACTACGGACGAACGAGTAGTACGATACGCACACAGTGTAGTTAAATACGCCGTGGCACGTTCGAACGTCATTGAACAAAAGTCAAAACGTACTCCTTCTAGAAAATACAGAATTTTAACAAAGCAAAGACAAATATTTGTTAATCGTTAATATCCGATGGTCTTGACGTCTATCCGCAAACCATAACCGACTTATCACACTCATTGGGTCGTGAACGTTTTTCGTTGTTACGAAGTCGTATACGATCGGCTATTTTATTTGGTTAGCAGCGGCATACCGCCGATAATAGAAAAATACGAGGATCTATGGAGAACGTCCATTTCCTGACTAGGCATGATACCAGTGGCGTACTTAGACTTGAATTTCTGAGGGGAGGGTTAATTTTTAAATAAACAAATCAGATGACCTTAATGAAACAAGACGCATTATAAACTTTAATTGATTATTCATTTTTAACCAACACATTATATTATAAAGTGTATTGAAGTTTAAAAATATTTTAGTTTTTCGTTATTATTGACTAAAAATATACGTTTCGTAAAAAATTATTTTTTCCTACAAATGTTCAGGGGGGAGGGGAGAATGTTATTCTCCCACCTGTTAGTATGTCACTGCATGATACGTACAAGATTCGAAAAATTTCAGAAAAAAATTTTACCGCATGCTCCGTACCTGATTCGTTAAATAGCGAACCTAACTACTATTAATTCTCGATCGCCAATTATGCATTCGTATGTCCATATTACGGGCATCATGTCTTTTGTAAAATAATACGAACGATAAACGACACGGAAAATAAATAGGTTTTCCGATTTTCGTCGACTTTAATTCATATACACGCACGTACAAAATATTCGTAAAAAAATCTTAATATCCCATTTCGTTTCGATAAAAAAAATCCGTCACGTGAGTATTGTATACGTCGGGGTTACGTTTGGTACCGGTTAACGCGTGGCGCACCCGTCATAATACGTCCGATACGAACGAAGATATTCGATATTCGACACAATTTCGCTGTGTCCATCCACCCCCCCTCCTTATCGAAAACTCGGAGCCCGAACGACGATATACTGCTCGTTGAACTTATAACGGGTAACGCGAACCGTTTTCACCCGATTAACCGAAGAATTTTAGGTATCGTAGTAAAGTGGATCGGAGGTTTTACGTGGCGGGCCACCTTAACGTGTGACCTAAGCGTCGTTGAAGTACTTACTGTTGCATACGGGCATATTGTCGGCGGTCGAAGTTCCGCGTCGCGTAAACGACCCCGCGACGCCGGACGGGGGCCCGTCGCTGTTCACGCGCGACCTATATCCCTTTTGCCTCTCCCTACCTTCTCACATCCTATTCGCCAGTCCACTGGTCGTCGCCCACACCGCCATCCCTACATCGCCCGTCCGTCCCGCCAACTGTTGCGCGCGCGCGCGTTGTATATCGCGTATTTGTACGGCGTAAACGTTCGTGTCGCAGGTGAAATTTACGACGGACTGCCCGGCCCAAGGGAACCGGAACTACATACCAGTGACCGACCTATTCGGCCGGAACTTCACGGACGCAAACGGCGAATTCCAGCTGGAACTGTCCATCGGCCACGTGCGCACGCTATACGACACGGAGTTCCGCGTGCCAGCGTCGCTCACATCCCGGCTGATGCATCACCACCACCAGATCCAGAACCAACACAACCCGGCGGCCGGTAACGCGCTTCAGCACCAGTACGGCAGCGCATCGCCCCGGGGTACCAAGTGCAAACTGGAGACGTCGTACTTCACGTTCGGCGGGTTCGACTGGAACCTCGCCCTGTACCCGCACGGTGTCAAAGACGTCTCGTGTGAGTACCGGCTGACCGCGCGCGTTTGAGCATTCGCGTTTTTTAGCTACTACTAATAGCTAGTTTAAGGGACCTGAGCCTCTACCCACTTGAGGACGCCATTTTATTTGTATACGGTGTACACCGAACGAGTGTACTCAACAACCGACGTTTCTACGACAAACCGATCGGCGGTTTTTTTTTACGAACATTACCGATTAGGACGTACATCCCGAATACGATACACGAAATTCGTTTTCGCGTCTATTCGCCCAACGATCCGCCCCTACCGTAGGCAGTCGTCCATATTTAGTTTCGCTTCGTCCGTTGTTGACGTGCGTGCAAATCCAACCACCTAACCGGGTAATCAAGAATAATTCGTACCGATATTTCTCTCTCGGTTCGGTACTTGATTTATAAAATAGTAAAAACGACTTTTGAACAGTTTGAATAAGAATAATAAACGTACAGCGTTCACAATATTAAACACCGAAAAACACGCTCTATCGACTATTCACAAATCCACGTTAATACTCGTATTGTACTAAAATACGTTAACAACGTCGGACATCGATTCCATCCGTTCGCTATCCCTAAAAGTTATTTGTTATATGCGACGTTAGATAAAATATTTTAAATTTTAAATTCGCAACCGAAAATTATTAAATAAATATTGATTAAAAATTGTTTTTATTATGACAAATAATTCCCACAAGTAACATTTATTTTAATAAAGGTTTCAAATAGTAATATAAAAAATAAAAAATTCTATTAAAATGCATCTTTTAAACTACCACGTGAAACTTATGTAAATAATATTATCACGAATAGTTAAAAGTTTAAAAATGAAAAAACTTTTGTTTATATTTTAGTGATAACCGAGTTATAATTCTATTGACAGGTATATTTAACTTTAATTAAAATGAATATACTTAATTATCATCAAAGTTAAAACAACAAATTTAATCTATAAAATCTTAATAATTATATATCCACTTTTATATCATTTATAAATTTAAAATCACGTATTATTTTTCAAAAGAAATATTTTATGCTTAAATCTTTTTATGTTTCATGTAATAATAATAATTAATTAAAATACATATGGTCATTAAAAACCTTCGTGCTATAAATATGATTAGATTTATGAAAATTTTTTTTTCATTCTTGTTGAATGAAATATCGTAATTTAATATCGTATTTGAAATAAATTTTACAGTATAAATAAACCTAGAATTTTAAAATGAACGTCAATAATATAAAAATAATAAAAAATAATAATATATATCAACAAAAATAAAATTATGGTATGTATCATAATGGATCATCACTTGTGAACGGCTCAACCAATTTAGCTGATTCTTGTTTTTGTTTTGTTCGTAATTGTCCTGATCATATTTTTATGAAAATAAATGGGGCTTTTGCTCTTTTAATTCTCTATAAATAAACGTCATCCCACTGTGGTCTATTTAGCTGTGCACCTGGAGAATTTCAGCTTCGGTTCGCGTACAAATAAGAAGAGGAGGATGAACAGTTCATTCTGTGCTCAAACTGTCATTAAATTTGCAAACAATAGATGAATTGACGTGCAACATTGCCAAAAAATCAACAAAAGTGAAACGATTACGAAATTGCTAAGTAATCATTTGAGATGAGCGTATACTAACCTGTGCACAAACGATTGCACAGGCATTCGAACCAACGTTGAAAGATTTGCTCAATAATCAGTACTTCTTTGGAGGTACGATGATTCTACTGTCTGGCGATTTTCGTCAAATGCTGCCAGTAAATCCAAGATTAACAGGCATTGATAACGCTTGTTTGAAGTCATCGAATTTAGGTGGAGAAACGTAAAAACTCTCAAGTTAACAATGAATATGCTAGTCGCGTTACAAAATGGCTAATCGGCGGAAATGTTTTCCGAGGAATTATTAGACATTGGTAATGGAAAAATTTCGTTTGACCTTTCCACTGGCCTTATTTCGTTTAATTTCTCATTTTATTTCGTTTTTTGCCAATTCACATCGTCAAAAAGGAGAATTGATCAAGAAAATGTTCCCGAATATTGGTGCAAATTATAAAAATCGTGTTTGATTGAGTGAATGAGCCATTTTGGCAGCAAACAATATGGACGTAGACTATTTGTACATACAAATTCAAAGTCAAATCGCTAGCCAAATGTCTTAATTTAAGTCGATTGATGTTTAGTATGACTCGCTATCAAGAAGCTGATGAACAATGTGATTGAATTAACGATAATGATAAGAAAGTTCAAAGGCGATTTCGATTCTACAAATACCGTTGATTCCAACCGAATTGCCATTTAAATTTAAGCGTGTCTAGTTTCCAGTTCGCCTCGCATTCGTAATGACGATTAATAAATCGCAAGGCCAATCGTTGGAAGTGTATAGAATACATCTTGAATTGCCGTGTTTTTCTCATGGGCATTTATACGTGGCGTGCTCGAGAATCGGTAAACCATCGGCGCTATTAGTTTTCTCTTAGGACGGAAAGACAAATAATATCACTCGTTATCAAGCGTTGCGATAAACGCGTTAAAAACACCAACAAATGTTTGTCAAAACGATGAATTTGTGATGTATCTGCATGCGGGACAATGCTTGTATACATTTTTTATGGAAACCTCAGATATGTTTAAATTTTTCGCTGGAATAAAAGTTAAAAGAAATATATTATTATCTTGGAATAATATTTTAATCCTTGATGTTTTCGTTTTCATATTGTTTTAAAATATATTTAGTAGTTAATGTACATTTATTTATAATTTTACGCAATATTAAACAAGCATGATAAAAATGGTTACTTAATTGAATATATATATATATGTGGTAGATGTTGAGTTAAGAAGATATTCATTGTTTTGTTGTTATAACGATATATTTTTATAGCGTTTCTGAATACATTTTGGTTGGTTTGAGTATTTTGATATTTTAATGTGTTGTGTAGAATATTTTAATATCTTATTTTTGTCCCTCCAGCTTAATATTAAAAATACTAAAAACGATTTAAGGTTTTATTTTATTTTAGAATTTTAATATAAACTTATTACGTTTATAACATAATTTTATGTTACTAACTTATCTCTGTATTATATACATATAATATATAAATATATTATACAAGTATATTTAGGGATCATATTTAATTAGTTTCTTAGTAAAATTGAAACAATGATAAAGTACATATTACAACACTGTTCCAAAACAAAAGCGGTCACAATAATATCGTCTTTGAACGTTGTTTCGTTTATTTAGTTATAATACTATTAAAACCTATTGGCAATTTAAATATCATTGTTAATGATAGTTAATGCTCTAAAATATTATGCCAATATTTTAAATCAAATTTCAATCAAATTATTTTATTCGTACTATTTGTACATACAACGTTTAAAAACTCAAATCAAACCATTCAATTCCAAATAGCTTATCATTACGAAGCGTGTGAATTAAATGTATCGTCGTAAATGTTTCTAATTCGCTTACAATGAATTTTGTCTTTTTATTTTTCAGTAACTTTATAGGTTAAATTTTTACTTTAATCGTTGAACTGCGACGAAAACGCTCCATATATATATATAGGCATCTATACGACGATTTGACACGGCCTGTGCGTGATTTCTGGTTGGCAGTCTATTATTGGGATCCATTCACTAAGACCATCGCCATTAGTCCTAATAGTTATGTGTTCGATTTTCTTTCGATGGTCATTTTAAATGGTTAGCTTCGACGTCTGTATTTTGTATATCTTGTTCACCGAACACGTTTAGTGATATATAATAGGGTATACCGAAAGCAGCTTACACTTTGATGTGTTGACTATTGTGCACTATTTTAATACAATTAAAGAAAAAACATAACTAGATCGTTTGGATATTATTATCTAATTTATAATTTTAGAAAAAATATTTTCCGGAATGGTATAAAATATTAGTTGAGTTGATAGCAGTATAAGACCGTTCGTGGTTTAAAATTATGTTTAATAAAATGTATTTACACAAATTTCTGTTTACTATACACATTTTTATTTAATCACAAATTATTTTCTCCATAACTGATTTGAAATATAGTACTTAGGGTCAACGTAACACGTTAACATTTCTTAATCGAATAAAAACTAATAGAGTTTAAGTGCTTTTTTAATATACGAAACTTCAAACTTAAACTCATACGTGTTAAAATAGATCGAATAGGATAAAACTTTGTAGCGAACAATTTTTGATAACGTGTAACGCAATTATAAGTAGCTTACGTAAAAGTATATAAAAGATATGGTATGTTTCTATACAAATACGTGTGTGTGTGCGTATGTGTGGTTACACCATTTTTAAATATTTTTATATATTGTCATACAATTATTAAATACAATTATTTGGTACTAATAGAAATAAAATAATTTGAATAATATTTGCTTGTACATACAACAATTGTAAGCCCTACAAAATAGTTCCGTCTTTGTGTAAGCGAATGATTTAGCGTAGAATAAATTTATTAAAACGTGTATTTTTGAATGGCTCTGGTAGATTTTATATCATACCCTAATACGTTGTGTCTTATCGTGCATTGAAAATTAAAAACGTAATCATTTACTTAAAGACTTCGATTATTATAGTCGCATTGTCGTAACGAACTTGAAGGAAAAATGACGATAAATAGGTTCTGTTTAAGATAACAGTTTTTTTGTTCGACTTCTCAGAAGTTATGCAGATTTGCATAACGCGTGTTTGAATGATAGACGTCACTAACATCTGATAGACGCGTGTTTTGATTTTGTACAGGTATTTGTAATACAGTATGTGCATAATGTCTGAAGCGGTGGTTGGGTGCAGGTATAGAATACTTTGTATGATTTTTATTAAAGATAATCGAATTGAAAAAGCTTGGATATCGTGAGTTTAAATACTGTATTAATTTTATTTATTGATATTCGTGGTTATTTTTTTTATTATGGGCCTAACAAAATAATCATGTTCTCCGAAAAATTAGAATACGTTTCTTATATTCGATTATGTTGGCTTTAAAGCGAATAAAATTATTTACTAGGACAATAATAAAAATTTGCGTAACAATGAAAGAACACGATTAAGATGTAATATATATATATATATATATATATCCTTCCAACGAAGTTTTTTTTTCAATATCTGTTTAAATGTCAATTGATCGATAGGTACACTATTCTCATGTTGGTAATCAATGGCGTGACATGTTTTCTAAAAGTGTAAAAACGTTATGAAATTTCGGAAGCACGGACATTGCGAGTTAGTTATATAAATTTTGCCTAATTATAGGTACATGTTTTTTATATTTTACGTATATAATATATTATTATATTATATTGTATATTTAAAATTTAGACTGAATATTGATTATTCGTGTTTTTATATTTCACGTACCGATTTGTTTA
This sequence comes from Geopemphigus sp. TES_GeoC_2020, assembly GCA_025469175.1. Taxonomy (NCBI): domain Eukaryota; kingdom Metazoa; phylum Arthropoda; class Insecta; order Hemiptera; family Aphididae; genus Geopemphigus; species Geopemphigus sp. TES_GeoC_2020. The sequence goes on from JAIPRN010000078.1 coordinate 113,273, forward strand.
TTAAATATTGCCGCGTTAATCGGTAAAGTAACAATATTTGTCCACGTGACAAACTTACGTTAAGCCTAAATAGTAAATAATGCGTGTCTGGGAAAGTCGTAGTCATATTATATTGGTCTGACATGAGCGTCGCTACTAGGTGCGTCAAAGTAAAGGAGACGTTCGATAAATATTGAACGTACTTCTGTATTGAGTGACTTACCAATTTATTTCGTATTAAGTATTCAGCGATTGACTACGTTATATAATATTGTGCATGGTTAATATTTATGTTTCAGGTACGTCCGCCGAAGGTCGTATATCGGTTTATTTAAACCGGTGCACGGGATTTGACCACCAATGCCGTGTTCGATATATGTTGGTTCTGGGCGACGGAGAGAAACGTCTGGACTCGGGAATATTGGACGACGTGTCCGATTCAGACGGAAAAAGCTATGGCTGGCATCCCAGATTTAAATTTTCCGAACTTGTTACAAAGGTACGCACTTAAACGTTTTGTTATTCTTCAATAATTTTAAGTTTATCAATATACTTCAAACGGACCGTAATGACCGTAAGTCATGAATAGGGTTTGCAGTTTTGGTGCTATATAAATAGCGAAAATATATTATTTTGAACATAAAAACTGTGAAAAAAATAACGTTTAATAATTCTTAAAAATCAATCGAAAGTCATTTAATTTAATTCAAATTCATTTACATAATATTACAGACTATAAAACATAGAGATCTATTGTATTCATATGTAATATTCGTTTTTTCTACATAAATACTTAATTTAATTTAAAAAAAGAGAGAACGGGGTCAAATGAAAAATAATTAAATAATAATATTAAAAATTATATTAAAAATTATATTCGATTATCGAGTCATAAATTTTAAAAATATATCTTACATATTTATTATATTTAAGTATTTCGAAGAATAGAGAATTTTTGTATTTATACACGTATCAACTATTTGTACACGAGTATTATGTATTTGTAATTTTTAATTAACTATGAAATACTAAGTTATAATATTATTTAGTAGTTATTCGAATAATATCTGAAAATGAATATGTTTGTCGGGTTTAATTCTTGAAAACTAACCTAATTGAAGACAACAATTTAGCATCCTGCATAATCTACTAAATGTAGTATATATGGAAAAGAGATACCGGTTATGTTTTATATTAATATAAAAATTTATTAAACAGATGTACACAACTATTTTTACCATAAAGTGAAAAATACTATTACTTCATTTACGTTGAAAAAAGTATAGTAAATTATATATGTTAAGTTTAATTTTGACCTACATTTATTGAAAGTTTCGATGAGATATAAACATGAAAAACACGAGAAACCAAGTGTATTTATTTTAATGTAATTTATAAACATTTATCATTTTCTATAAATATTAGTTACTTCTACTACTTAATATAAATTATATAATTTGTTTATATAGTAGTTATAAAAATCACATATTTTTTATGACGTCGATTCAATTTATAATCTGTTAAGAAACGAGAATAAACATATGACGTAATAGAGTTTTTGAAAATCGACGTCACATTGACATTAGGCAGGATTTCATACAATAAGTAAAATTTACATTTTTTAAAGGATTCTTTTTTTTATATTTCACGTATTGACAGCGTTCCTCTTTTTTTAGTTACAATGTATAGAGTATATCTGATGTGATCATGATATGAAAAAAATATTTCCTATTCGAAACTACTGTAACATTTACTGTAGAAGAAACATTATTAAAATCGTAGTAGAATTTATATAGAAATATCGATAAACTCCTAAAACAGGCTCAACTTCTTACTGTCCAAAGCACGGAACATTTTTTTTCGTTTAACAAGAAAAAAACCAAAAGCTCCACCATGACTTTATGCTGGATTATGTTTGAAAAATCGAAATAGCCGTAATGTTTAAAATTTCGAAAAAAGATCATTTATTGTTTATTCATATGCGCCTATATACCAGATTATTGAAGAAGTCATTACATACGCGGATATGTCAATAAATAACTTTAGGAAAATATCATTATTATCAAAAAGTCTCCGTTATTTTTAGACCGTAATTGTTTTGGAACCAACCCAACTACAAAATCGAATTATTAATATATATGAGTTGTACATCCGAAAAATGTTTATGAATTTAAGCGTGAAAAATCGAATTTTTATGTTTCTTTCCTATACAATAAAGTAAACAAGTTGATTAGACAGCAACAACGTAAATGTAAACGCGTTCGAAATGTAAAAGGTTCGAGAAAATTCATCTCTTGTCACAAATATATTAGAGGAAATAACCTGTAAAAAACGGTACTATTTTATTTCTCGAATACACACGTTATTAGTCTTCATTTTGAAACGTTGAATTTTCGACTTGGGGTCTACCATTTTTTTGTCTTTGCCGTAAGTATGTTAATTACGCGTGACCAGTGTTGGAATAAAAAAAAATTAGAAAATTACTTAGGTAAAAAAAAATATTTATCGATTATGCATTCCGTCAATACTAATACATTATAGATAGATAGATAATGCGGATCAACATATACACATTAATAATTATAATACAATATTGTCCTCATCGACTTATTTTAATGTTTCTACTATGTATACCTGTAGTGAATTCGCAACACGCCGCAGCTGTACCAGAATACTGTTTGACTATCGATTGGTCGTTATTAATTTCTTTTGTTTACATTATCGGAAATCAAAAATATAGCAAACGATGTTTTTTTTTAAAAAAGAACGATTTTTGAATTATTTAATTTTCTGCAACGAAATAGAGGATAAAAATCGAGAGATTTGTTTGAGTAAGCTGACATCGTATTTCGATCTCTGGTAAAATTAAATATTATTACGCAGGCACTAGGAAAAAATTAATATTTTTCCACAATATTTCGTAATAATAATTCGTGTTTTACGTAGCTTCTTGATGAAATTATTTTACTCGAAGAAAGTATGGATTTATCAATTTCCATCATATAATTTAAATTACGTAAATATAACCAGATAACCAGTGTTTTATTGAGTAACTCGATAAGTTCGATTGCAAGAATTATATAAAGGACGTCTAAAAATACGCGTGTTACGTTTGTTCAGGGACGGCGGAATATTTTGGATTTTTTTAAATGTATATTTACAATGCTGTAGTTGTTAACTATTTGTGATCAATAAAAAATACATTTTTGTCCATTTTCACTTTGTGGTAGATTAATTTTGATATGTACTTTACAATGACGTTTTTAAAAATATAATAAATTTTGATTAATTTTTTGTCAAAACATTGATACGTGTGCGTATATACATACATACACACACACAAACACACGTATTTTTTTTGTTGATATAATATTACAAGTATTCATCTTAGGTATTGGTATTGTAAACACAAACTGACGATTTCAAAAATTAAAAAATAATAATAATAATTTAACGTTCGTCGAATGAGTAGGCCGATAATGACCTCTGTTGTTGAAGCCTTAACTAAATACAAACAGAATACATCTTAGAATATATACTGTAGGCGTATGTATGGCTTACATCAATGAATGTTTGCCTAGGCCGCGTATTATTATTATTATTATTATTATTAAAGACAAAGACCAGAAATCGACGTATTGCGCACGTTCCCTAAACAGTTTCATACGAGCTTCGTATAATTTATATAATATTATACCGTTTCCATATATTTGTATTATACGCGAATAATTCGGTCAAGGTTTTGCAAAAGATAAAACGTTAACATAATGAGAAAGCGTAGGTAGTTATTATAGCTGTTGGCTGAATATAATAAAAAATAATCTAAAGTCGTTTCTTCAAATAATCCTTTGTTTCGTTCCCAAAATACTGTAATGTTTTTAGTGAACATTATAGGTTTTGGTTTGATATATAAACTACAGCATACGCGGGTAAATAATTATTTCTGAGTAACGTATATATAGTTTTTTTTTTTATAACTTTAATTTTCAAAAACCGATAACATTGTCCTATTTTATAATTGCATAATATTACACGTTCCCGAACTATGGTGTTATAATTTACTTTACGCCACACTAGTTATTATAACTGTTTAATGTTTGGAGTTCCACAAAACTTTCCTTTTATATAGTAAAAGTTGTTCATTTGACCTTTCTCGTTTATCCGCGCATATGTTAAGCTCGTTTTATTATTTTAAAATTAATCGAAATTTAACGACTTATCGACGTTTAAAAAATGGAAAATTTTTATCAGAGTAAAGTTTTTAGGGATATTACGATTTCACGAATTGTTAGCACGTTACCACGCGTTATGAAATAATTTTATATATTAACGTTTTATTTTCAAAACACAGATTCTTAATATTTATTAAGCGTAAAGAATACGACTCCAATGGTGTAAAGATATTTTGAAAATAACTACTCTTATGGCTCGACTAGTTCAAATAATACATAATTATAAAGTTAATTACTGGCGGTAACGTTTTCGACGATAATTGCGATTTTAATTCCAAATGAAGCGTTAGAAAACGATTTTAATTCTCTATTAAATATTATCGCTGTATATTCGTAAATAAACGTTTTGGATTTCACACTGATACTATATATTATAATCACTGTGTTATTTATTAGGACATTTTTGTAGGGAATCGATATTTTACGGTAAGCGCGAAGGAAGAAAATCTATACAATTAAAACGCTTGGTATTTTTTTTAAAAATAATCGTAATTGTTCTTAATTATAATTTAACAGCGATATGTTTAATTTATATACATCAATAAATCGGTATATATTTAGTCGTTATAACATTTTTACCTTTCGGCTGATCATATCTTATTCTATACGCGCAATGTCTATTATCGATTGGCTAATGTGTTCCGTTCTGTCCAATGAAAAATGTAGAGACCTATCTAGTAGAGTTTGCATAATCGCCATATAGACGATACATCGTTTCGTTTTGTAATTTACCGAAAGAAAATGGCGCTTAACTCGTCCGGCGGTAGCCTTATCGTCCACGATATACATCACCAGCCCGTAGATTATACGAAATTAATTTATCTGTATTCGTATAATCTGTGATCGGATTACCGCTAATTGTAATCTACATATAGACGACAGTATGTCATTTTATTTTTTAGTATAAAAAAAGTTATTTTAATTGCACGACATCCATAAATGCGGTTAATTTGTTTATTTTAGAATTTTTGTTTTTCATGTTGCGCGCTGTGTGTACATCGTGTGTCTAATTTAATTGCGGTCCAGAGGTCCCCGTATCTTTCGTGTGAACCGACTGCAAATGAACGAGCGCGCGCGCCGATATAATAACTAAAGATGACTTATCGAGATCGGTATACTTCACCGTTGAAACGTATAATTATTTCGAGATGTCTAAAACAAATTTGTAAGTTAACGCAGAAACTCCCCCCCACCTCCCATGCGGGAAAATATTTGTAAATTGTAGCCCGCCTTCATAATCGTGACGGATATACGTATATAACGGATGATTAGTTACGGTTTTATACCGAAATTAACTATCAAAACGGACAACGCTAGAATCATGTATCATCTGAATTACATCGATTAAACGCGACGTAGAAAAATCATGATTCTATTTCGGGCGCGAAACTTTAGCGTCCTGCATATTGATCGATTTTACATGTACTTATGTAAACGAAGATGGCTGTATGACTTTTGTTAGGTTATCGTCAATAGGCCGGAATGTTATTTACACGTGGTTCCGACATGTTTTAGGGTACGATTAGAGTGCATTTAGAGATGTTGCTGGCGAACACACTGAGCGAAGTCATATCGAGCATTGTCATAACGGGTATCAACCAGCACGGTGTGTCACCGGCGGCCTCCAGTGGTGTGGTGGCTTCGCCAACGAAAACGCAATGTTACGACCGGGACAAACACGCGTGGTCTATCAGGAGCGATTGTCAATCAGAAACGGTCCGACTTCACATGGTCTATAAGGATATTCAGAACGTGCCCAGAAACCATCTCAGGTATTTGTCGAATATTATTTAATATTATCGTGACATTAAAGTAGTATTAATTTGACGGATTACAATCAGCGATTTCGTCGATTTTTCGGCCGATGTTGTGTATAGTAGCGAACCGATATTAAAAATCACTGTGTGAAAAAATCAAAAAATACTTGACTATTGTAAAGTGAATTTTGTACCTTCTATGTTTCAACATAGAAACGAATAATAATTAAAGTTATCGTTAACAAATACGGAGATATTTGTGATATACAGATACGTAAAATAAAATAAAATACGATTGCGTAAAAATGTAAAATTAATTTCGTATTATGCGAGACTATGAAATTTTATTATATTGTTTATTAAGTCGTAGTTTCGTTTTGAGGATTCTTAATTATAAGCAGCTAGTAATATGAGCATTTTACTTGTTGTCAGAGAAATATGGGAAAAAAATAAAAAAAAACCTAAAAAACGAATATTTATTTATATAGTACCGTTACGAAATATGTATCCTGAAATAAGGTATATTTTTACGTACATGGAAATTTTATTGACGATGGTCAATAAATTTGAGCGTTTACTTTCAAATGGTGTAATATTTTTCGTTTGATTTACGTAATTTTGGCGCGAATTTCCAAAATATTTTTTAAATGTTGAACGTTATTTTAGGTCGTTTAGTGTTTACGTTAATTATGTAAGACGTATAATTTTACGATAACACATTTACAACTAATATTACAATGGTCAAAATAAAAAGAAATTAAACTTCAATAATTAGACGTTTAATTCAATCTATATTCCACGTTCACGTTTTAATAAGTTACCAAATGCATTTATAATACAATAAATTATCATTGACTGGCAAAAGTAATTGTAAAATTAACTAAATAACGTTAAGTTCGTAAAAGCAATTTTTTAAGTGGTTAAAAGAAAAACTTTTTTTTTAACTTTTCAAATTAAAAACCACACCATAGTTAACTTGACTAGGTCAATTTAAACGTTTTTTTTCTATCTTGAATTTGTATTTTTTTATTTCATATATAAAACTTCGTTTATAATTACGAGAGTTATTAAAATTAAAATAAACGTGTACGTAAAATAAAATATGTCTATAATATCTCGTGAAAAATTTGTTTTTTTTTGTTTCTGTTCGGGCGTTCAGTGTACATCAAAAGTTATTAAATATTTACTTAAACTTAATATTGTTCCAACAATATTGACTAGATCATAATGTTTTCGCGGATGTACATAAATAAATATCAACTTAAAAAATACTAAATAATTAACTAGACGATGCCCGTTTTCGCAAAATATTAATAATATCGTATGTAATGGTGAAATGGAATAGGTATGGACTGTATAGTGTTGGAACATATTCCATAATATTCGCTTTAATATTTATTTAAAATTAATTCAACAACTAGATTTGGTTTATATAACATACATAAAATCATTCGTGCACAAATAATCGTATTAAACAGTTTTAATTTTGAATAAATATCGTTCACTCTATTATATCGTATACGAGTATAATTTTTATCGGTAATTAGAACTGCTACTATCTATTATTGTCCATTTGTTTTATTTTTATTATTAATGTTTAATCATTTCTACGACATTGGCGTATATGTATGTAAAGTAGTTTCAATACGCGTATTCTATTTTTGCGAAATTGGATTTACGTAACTCAGTTACCTTTCGTATGTTAGACCTTTAATTGAAAAATTTTAAATTACCTTTCGTTGGCGATGTTGGGCAAATGAATTAGGATGGGTCCAATTTGGTTTTTCTTTCGTCTTCGTAAAATTCTATTAAATAAATTAGTAAGCGTTAAATGTATTTTATACGTCTAACGTGGAGTTAGTGGGAAATTTACGCGAATAAAATAGTACAGCGTATACTGTACTTAATTAAACGTACGTATATCTGCCGTCAAATTTATATCGACGGAATAATAGTGTATTAAATAGGATTTATACTTATATTACATCAATGTTCTATGTAGTTATAAAATAAGAGTTTATTAACAACAACAACAAAATGAAAATTTTATTCGTTTTTTTAAACGATGTACTGAAAGGTAATATAAATAGCGAATTGTCCATCGATAATTATAGTACATTATTGTTTATGGCTAAATATATACATATACAAATACACATGTATAGTGTGTACTGTGTATTATAGTAATACTACTGCATTACTGCTGCAAACTATTGGAAATAAAATCCTTTATAATTATTTTAGTTTTAAAAGTCACGATAAATTAATACTTAGGGAGATAAATACGTAGAAATACACATTTTTAAATAATTCGATATTATTAGTAATATTAAACGGAATCGTAATTTTCGATTTAAATTAAATGTTGCGCCATTTCATCGATGGGTTCTTTTTTCGTATTTATATTTTATGATACGTAATATTTTTCGTTTAAAAAAAAAAAACGTATTTGCGTTAGTTTTAGTATTGGTCACGTATATCATTCACGTCATTTTGATCATTTCGGTACAGTTTTGAAAGAAAAATGTTTACCAGAGCCTTTTTTACTAATTTTCAAGATTATTTGTACACGTTTTTAAAGTACTAAACATTTATCTATATTCCGTGTTTATTCAATATCTGATCAATTTTTAGGACTTTATTAAAAAAAAAACACATTTTCATCAAAATCTTCAGTGTGTCAAATAGTAAATTATAAATAACACGTATACACCGAGGGATATAAAACCAATTAACGTATAGTATTCACACGCTTCATGAATTCGACTACATTAAAAGATATTTAGATGGTTCGAAAATTGTATATCCAATAAAAATATAATACTAGCTTAAGTTATAACAAATGTTTAAAAATGGTCAAATTTTTACTGGGAGTATAATAAATTTACTTACTCGTTAAATACGAAATTATCGTGAAGACGATCGATTTAAATTAAAAAAAAATAAATTCCTTATATTTATTAATTATCTACTTTAATAGAATAAGTATTAAATATCTATTTTATTAAAAATAAATAAATATGAAAGATAAATATCTTTCATTATTAAAATATTATACGTTGTCCATAAAAAATCAATTTATTATATAATCCTAATTAAAAGAAAGTAGTATATTATTCCTTCTTAAATTTTATATAAATCGTCTTACCTTCCTTTTAATCTCCTAGAGAGTGTTAAAATCTTCGTGAAACATTCGACATAAGTGTGTGTCATAGCTATTACTAATGCAGAATAAATTTGTCATTAATTCGCTGTCGCATTGACGTACAATGACCGTTTTCACGCCGGTCTGTTGAAGAAATTAATCGACTCTAATGCTGTAGGAAAAACGCTTTCATTAATTTAAATACCCTATTTTAAATAACGACGTCGTTTTGTGGCCCATTTACAATAACTTGTCGCTATTGGGGCGACTGGACAAATTATTTCAGGCAATATCTAAGCAATTTGAAAAACCGACGGTCCTCTTTTTAATACATCACCTTATTAATTTGTTAGCCTTTATACTAGTTCATTTAGACTTAAATTTTTCGAACTTAATTTAAAATAGACGAATACATTCTCTAGTCTCGTTTTGATAATAATTAAATACTGTAGTTGTAATAATTACCGCAAGCCAAACGACGGATTATATATCCTAAACGTTCCCGCAGAAGGTGGCAAAACATTTTTTATTTCATTTATTTTGGTCACCATACGTAGAACAATTATTGCGCTGCGTAAATATCGCGTAGAATTATAAAAATCATCCGTGGCTCAGCACACGTGCTATATTAGCAGCCAAAAACAATGAAACTAATACCATCAATTTCAGTATTTGAAACTGAATATCAAGCGAAGTGACAACGTTTAAATCCTATAATGAATGAAGTTGGAGTTGTCAATTATTAAACCGAATTCTCGAATTAATTTCATTACCAGACATGTTACCGTACGTTTTAACCTTGAATATTGACTTGCTTATAATTTTTATACGAAACATCAATCTACTAGGTTTTTCGTAAAAAAGATGGTGAATAATATCTTCGAAGTTACAATTTTAAATGAAAAATTTTAACGAGAAGATGTACTGTTGACACGCAACCCAATGGTTCCGACAAAAATGCCAATTGAATCCAAACGTTTGCAGATTCCGGCACGATTCGTATTTGCAATGAATATATCAACAATGTATAAAGATAATCGTTACACTCGTGGAATTAAATTTGGAAAACCTGTACTTCTCACATATACCTATACCTTTGAGTATGTGGCCTGCGCACGCGTCGGAAAATTGTCTGATTTATTCGCGTACGCGCCAAAAGGAAAAATAACAAAAATATTGTATATCCAAAAGCCTTTCAATAAATCGAATTAAAACTCAAACACTTTCTTTCGTCGAGTGGCATTGCTACGCATACTGAATACAGTTAGTGTGTATATAAAGGTGAAAATTGAGATTTTCGTGTGCGATAATCTCGAAATCTACTCGTCCAATTTTGATCGATGTTGTGTTGATAAATTTGGCAGTGTACCCGCGTAATAAATTAGGCCAGTTTTAATTTCACTATCTTATCATTTTTGGCTAGAAAAAACTTATAAGCGTACAATAAACAATAAATAAAATCTGTATTAGTGTAATTGTAATAATTAGAGCTAGAAAAATAATGCAATAAAAGCCTGTGATAAATACATTTTAAAGATATCAATAACGCGTTTAAAATAGAAAAATGCTGTTGTAAAATGATTTGAAAACTCATACATTTATTCGAAAATAATTTGACTATAAAAAAAAACCATCGTTTCATTTAGCCACATAATGGGATTGGATCGTCACTGCATCGCGATATTTCACTTTAGCCTTATCTGAAAATTTATTCTAAAAAGTATTTATCGATAATATTTCACTCATGTACACGAAATTTAACGAAGATAGTTGTTCTCATAATAATTAAATTTATAAAGATATAGTTCTACTTTTATCAATACCTAATATTCTATTGATAGATGTGTATCAAGTTAGTTATATTTTGTAAGAAAAAAATGTAAATACGAATAATCAAGGTTTTCGTCGTTCATTGATAACATTTTGAAAATTACGATAAAAATGTCCAATGCGCGTGTAATTGATAGTAAAGAAATATAAACGCTAATAAACCAATACAAACGTGTCGATAATCGAAAGGAAACGCAAAAGAACGCCACATTTATATTTGAACTTTGTGACGTATGAATCGAATTTGTTTTCAATAATCTATATACTGAAATATTATGAAAAAAAATGTAAACGTTATAAATTCCTAGTCCTAGTAATAAACATATATGTCAGATAGAGATTAAATGCAAGTATTATATCACTAAAAAAACCGATAACGTTGAATAAACGGGAATAAATTAATCCAAACTGTGCGTATCCAAGTATACTTAATAGTTTATATATATATATTTTAACTATATTTAACCTTTAAAAATACAATCTGTAACAATATATTACAATATGTACCAGATAAAGATAGATTAAGAAGGAAATACGTGTGTGTGTGGAGAAACCACGCTGCGGTAAAATTTTGTATCTACATATTGCGACGAATATGTTATATAATAGGTTATAGTAAAACGATTAAGTGCGGTCAATCATCTGGACCACTCAAATGTACTGTTCCATTTCTGAAATAAATAATAATAGAATAATTTTTTTATTTTGTGTGGATTTTTTCGGATATTTATTTCGAAAATTGTTTATACATTCCGTAATACCCGTGACACAAAAATAATCATAACCTACTAGAGACGTCCCGAATAACACATAACAGGGGCGAGGGGTTACCACTAGGTATTTTAAACTCGACAATTTTTTTACAGTCGTACATTTAAATCGAAATAGGTACAATATAAATATTTTTAAATAATAACAAATTTCACGAGAAATACTGGCAATGCCGAAAATTCTTATGTTGCGTCAAATTTGTCGACTAAATGTTAAATAATTATGAGTAGATAGATTAGATGTCCCTCACGCTCCCTTTAAAGGTACGGACTTGATTATTATTTAATGGCTTTACGTTTAATAGTAAAGTTAATAATTATGAAATTATTAATTTTTGTAATAAATTCAAATAATTCAAATATAATTATAATATGATATATTAAATATATATATATATGTAATATAAAATAGTTAGTTATGAAAAATTATGATTAAATAACGTATTTTTCTATTTCGATTTAATTGTTTTCCATTCTAAAATATTCCATTATAATGTTTTTAAACTGCTTTAAATGTAAACGTACATCATTATTCGTTCACATATTATTTATTATTTGGTGACGTTTGTTTCCCACGGAGTATATAGGACTACATAATATCCATTAAGAAACTATTACATACGAAATTGTTAAGACCGTCTGCCGTTCCCAACCTGAGTAATTGATTTTACCAATTATTTGTATGAAAGATCAAATGTTACCTGTATCTATCGTCGGATATTTTACGAAATATTTTTCATTTAAATGTAATTAATCGTTATAATAACAAAATGTAAAAAAAAAATCAATGTTCCTTTTTTCAATATTTTGAAATGAAAATTTAGTAAAAACTAGATAAATAGGTTAATAATTTCTTAATTTTATGAACTTAAGATGTAAAATGTTGGTTTGAAAAATATTCATTTTGTGAAATAAAGCGCTAGTTGATTATTATTTTTAAACTAAGGGAATAATAACGCCTTTCCTACGTCTGATTTATATTCTACATTTTTTAATTTGTTCTTTTTCATATTGACTATTTACTATAAAAAAATAATACCATAGGTAACAGAATAAAATGATGTTAATTGTATTATTTTTTTATGAATAATAACTACGTAGAAATATGGTTTACTCAAATAAATACGATATTAGGAGATAATTGATTTCGTCGCGTTATGTACATATATATATATTTTTTTTGTTTATCGGTTTAACATGAAATATGGGGTGAAATACAAATAATACGATAAACACAAAATAACGTAAACCATTTTGAAACGTCGCTCGTCGAATCTACTTTTATTTTAGTCAAATATAATCAATTTAAATATATTTTTTGAGTGGATAAATCGTTAAATACTTGAATGTGTGTTTTATGACATTTTAAACGCTCTTAAAAATATATATATTTTTTTACCATTTTTATAATTCTTTGAATTATAAAATAAAATATATTTTGAAAACTTAATACGAATTAAGTTTTATTATTAGGAATTTAGAATATTTTTTATTATTTTAAAACTTCAAAATATGTACAGTAGTTTGAACTCTAGCATTTCTTTTATTCTTATTATTAGTATTATTATACTTAAAATATAATGTTGAAGAGTAAAATTACAATTTCCGGGGATTCAAACTAAAAATTACGCATTTTACGAATTCACAACAAAAAAGTAAATTATTAAAATTTTAACATATAGTCAAGAAAATGTTTTTTTTTTAAAATGTTACCTTACATATTGTATAATAGAGATATACAAATAGGATAGACGACTATTTTCTTGTTTACCTTATACAAATAAATTATTGGAGTTTGTTGAAAATTAGCGGTCTTAAATTATTACCGTATTTTTTACTTTTTTCATAAATTTCTTATTACACAAAAATTCTATTAAAAAAATACGAATAATAACAATTTTTGTAAGCATTATAATTTCAATATAAATAAATAAATAAATAAATAAATAAATAAACATACACACACATACATATATATATATATTATAATAAAAAATCTTAACATGTATTATACATAAAACTTCAAATTTGTATTAAAATAAACGTGAAAGATTATTTTTTGAACATAATATTATTATATATTTGTAAAATATAATCGTGTAAATATCAACATTAAATATTTCTGAAATGTTTTAAATTACCAAATAATTGTTTCTTATTTATTTCGTTTTTCGAAATAGTTTTTATTACTTGTATTTGTGCATATTGGAATATTATCTACCTTATATACGGTGTAATATATATATTTAATATGCACATATTATTCCTATTTATTGAACATACGGTTATAAAATTCTGACCACAACATTCAAGAATAAAATTGTTTCGATTAAATTAATTTTATTTTATTTAAATTTTCACACATCAATTATTCCGCTTGTATTTTTTAAAGAACAATTTCGTAGTAATTTCGTATATTTATATACATATACTTTACATAATTAAATTTTCTACACTTATTCGTTTTAACCTTATTTTTAGTAAATTTCATTACCTGTTGCATGGTTAATGTATTTTAAATCCATTGAATTGTATTACGTTACATTAAAATAATTTTCTACTAAAAATAGGAGCAACAACTCTACATGCTTATTAATATTTATTATTATAAATGCCTAAATTAACGATCGAGTTTATATATAAAGTAAATGTTTTCTTAAATTAAACCGAAAAAATACAATTTGACCACCTTAAAATTGGATTTTATTTGATTTATATAGCAAACAATAGAAACAAACAAATGTAAAATATTGAATGTGTTAAAGGATGTAAGTTGAAATCCGTTTTATAATGTCCAAGTTTACTTGGTACACACGAGCTTTAAATAAGGTTGGAATAATATAAAAAATGTAGCTCGACAATATCCACTATGGCATTCTATAAAAAACACATTACGTATATTACACTATACAGCTTTTGAGACGAAACAAGACAGTATGACATTTCAAAAAAAGGTTAATGAACGTTTAAACTTGTGTAGTTAGATATTATACAAGTAAGGAATATTGTAATTATTTTTATTACGATTCACGTGTTTATGGCCAAAACTACGTTTTGTCAGTTAGAATATTATTTTTTCACTTTTTTTGTAAAACTAATTTGCGTAAATGGGTAGTACTGTTCAAACAATTATATACAGTAAGTCGTTCTGTCATATATCTGAAATAATAACGTAACGTTTTTTATTATTATTAATACTATTATTATTATTATTATTAACGAATATGTCTTGGACGTTGTGGTCGTTGATATTAATATGGCTTATGTTTTAACCTTAAATTCTACGCGTATGGGTGATAAATTGTTTTCGTGAGTTTATGTGTACATTATACAATGTTTACTATTATTTAATAAAAATCTTAACGAATAACTTTTAGAATATTTATTTTAATTCGACAATTTATTTATTGTACGTTCGTTATATGTCTTAAAAACATGTTGTTTTTATTGTTAACGATGTACAATAAGGGTAATAAACTATTGAATTTTTGTTATTGCGATTAAATTGATAATAAGTTATACGATAATAAAAGAAAATCTTGTTAATTTATTCGTTTAATTACCAAAGCTGTGGTGGCATTTAAATCGAATGGTTTTGTACATATGGATGTTTATATATGTCCCTAACAAAGGGCGTGCTTTGATTGCTATCATAATTTATGTGTATACTATATGTGTACCTATATACTAAATCATGTGATTATTTCATTTTGGGAATTAACTAGTAGTCACTAGGGTAAAATTTGCAGTGAGCATTTTAGTAATATAACTTTATCATTACCGGCGGTAAGTAATACTTGTCCATTTGAAATTAACGCGATTAGGATTAATCGTCTTACACAAATTTTTTTTAAACTAATATTCAAATATTAATATCAACTAAGGAATCCAAAAAAAAAAATCGTAATTATAATATGAATACAACTACTACTGTAATACTGTAAAATAAAACGGTATTTATTACACTGAATATATATTATAAATTGGACAATTTTCGACATTAGGTAAACTAATTGATGCGCAATATATTTTAAAATTTATTTACATAAGAACATCTGTATGTTATTTTTGATATTGAATAAAATGTGAATAGTATAAGTTAAGGGAAAACAGTCGCGTTTTTTGGACGGATGTCATATTAAATAAAAATATATATATATATTTGTATACGAATTCAAAGGATTTTGTTATTCTTTGAACTATGTCGTTGAATTTGATTTATTATGAATATATTGTATACATATATATTATTCTCCGATATTTGAATTTTTACACACACGTATACACATATATGCGTAATATAATACGATTAAAATTATTTTTCAATTGGGTTTATTATCCTTTCGATATATTAATATTTACTTTAAGTATTGATTGTATTTTAAAATATCCATTAAAAATGAACATTAGTATCAATATGAATATTATTTTTTAAAACAACAAAAATAAAAATCATAATTAATTATAAATTATAATAATAATAATAATAATAATATAAAATTTAAATATAAGAACACTTTAATATTATTGTCGAGTCTAGTGAATAATATGGACGTTTAAGATCATATCAAATTTTTAATCTTCCTAGTTATTCCTAGTTTGATAAATATTTATTGAAAATATTGTTCATTGTATATAAAAGTTCTTTAAAATAATTATAAAAAAATTTGAAGAAAAATCATTACGTAAAATTAAAATTACTTTTTAGGCCAATTATATTTATAAATTTAAAGGAAGAAGTTGCATTATCTTAATTCAATGCATGCATTTGTCATTTAATTTACTCGTTAAATATTTTCCTCTGCAAATTGCAATACATTTTTTAAAATTAATAAATTATAACATAAATATCATCATTAACATTCGTGCATATTTGTAGTTTATGTTATATATATATATATATATATATATATATATTGATTTTTTACTATACTATTTACAAGGTTATTATTTAAATTGGATTTGTAGAATAAAAATTAATATTATGTTCAAATGTATTTTTGTTTTTAAACAATATCAGACATTTTTAAGATATTAAGTGCTTATTTTAGTATTTATACTAAGTTAAGTTTACATTTATTAAGTGTACTATTTTTTTTGTTTTGACGAAAAGGCTTATATTTTATATACATGTAATGTATATATAAATATATATATATATATATATTTATAGTTTTTTTTTTATAATAATAATAATAATAGGAATAAATATAGAAGTGTAGAAAAAAATGTACAATTTTAATAATTTACAAGTATACCCGAATATTTTTCTTGATATTCCATTCAATCAACATTTTTGAATAACTTAGAAGGGTTACTTCAATTGTTCATCTCGAGTTTTTCAATTTAACTTGACCTTTTTTGATTTATTCACTTCGAGTCATAATTTTTCGTTTTTTGCTCGAGTATTTTCATATAAAAATAATTTTAAAATAACTTAAATATTAATTATGGGTCTATATTAATATTCTCTAATACATCGATACTTGATACTACTACAACTTGAATATTAAAAACTCAGCATGATATAAACAATGTATTTTGTTTTTTATTAGGATATTCGATCCAGTACTTTTAATTACTATTATCGTACGTAAAACGGAATTGAACAATGATTCTAGTGCACTCGTAAAGGAAATGGTTGTAATACGCAAACGTATGCATTAAAATTAACGAAAAATGTTACGAACCCTTTATTCTGATAATAGTATGTATAATATAAACTTATTTTGTATTCTAAGGTCGCGTAAAGCTTTTCATTATTCCTCTTGTAATCATTTGGGCATCACGAAAACCACATAAAAGGGGCTTTAGAAAACGTGAGTTATTTCAATAGTGCATTATTCAACGTTTCACATTCATACGAGCCATGTAGATTTCACTCTTTCATATTCAACGTTCTAAATCGAGTCTCATTACAATTTCACTAAACACTACTGCTCTATTCGTTCGATTTCATCAATGCCAGTTGTATAACACCGTAATATATTTTATTCATTTTTAGGTACTCGCAGTGGTGAGTAGAATCTGTTGAGTTTTCAACGATATTACGCCCCTAGTTAATATATATTATACGAATTGAGAGACTATTTTGGGCGAGTAAGTCAATAACAATGACCTGTCTTATATCCTATGATGTTTGACGAGGATACGCAGCGTGATATGTTATTTTGAATTTTTTTACAAAATTGTCAAACAAAGAACAAAATCGATTTTGATTCTTTTTTAACAAACGATATTATACGTTTGAAGTAATTTTTTATTTAATATCGTATTGTTTTTTATGTTATTAATCGCATGAGTGTTAAACATTTTGATTTTTATCCGAAAGCGAAATAAATTATTTTAATCACGTTTAAACAATTTCTTTTATAAAAAATCTAATATTTAAGTTCTAAATATCACAAATTATTATAATAAGATAATATATTCTCGTATTTTGTTATTTAGGAATAGATTTAAAAAATAGTTACTACGATTTTTCACTTGTTATATTACACACGATAATCTGTTTATTTTCCGTTATATTGATCGCTGTTTGATTACTATTTGTCAATCTAAGATTTACACGTGAAAAGCGATATTTCGAAAATTATAAACACATACTGCATAGAAAAAAATAAAATAAAATAATATTCCACGTTCGATATATAATGTTTCAATACATCAATAGTGTATTTAAAACGCATTTGTGATTGTTCCTTGTTGTCGACTTGTCTCCAAACAAGTAATTGACAGATTGAGATAAATGTGTTAAACGTGCAAACTAAAAGTACAGTCGGACAAGATCAATAGCAATCTTTTTATGTTCGGTATAGTAACCGACACTATGTCAGAACAGTGTTTACGTGTTATTTGTCGGTCGTCTATTAAATAGTTGTATTCTCACTCAACTTCGACGTTTAAATATATATTTTTTATCCATAGTGTACGTGGTACTCTGTGTTTTCCAAAACTCTATTTCAAGTTTATTGCGCGCAAATTTCATTTTTGTCATAATGTAGTTTTTATCTTCATCCTTTTTCAATGGAATATAATCTAATTCCATCGTACATTATGTGTATTGTCGTTATATATATATATAAATTACTCGACGTAAATGATTTGTTTTTGGGTTTTGGAATTAATACAAAAAAAACTATCTAACTAGTAAAATATGACGATGCCAAATGCAGAGGATTTTCGTGTACAGATTAAACGAGAAAGAAATAGGAAGGAAAATTTAAAAATATACACACAATATTACATTATGTAGCATTCAGGTGAACACAATATTAGGGGATTTATTTCTATATATATATATTACATATTTATAGTTCACGAAATAGCTAATTATTCATTTTCAGTCGAATAAATTGTGTGCTAATGTAATAATATTAATTTACTCGTTAGTTATAAGCAATCATGGACAATACTAAAATGTGTGAAATATGCTTATAAGTTTAAATATAAATAATTGTATAAATTAACGGGAGCGGATCACTATTATGACATTGATATCGATGTATAGGTGTGTTTAATTTATAAATTATAAATTATTATTAAACAATTTAATTTGTATCATATAATATTCACAATTATGTTATATTATTTTAATTATTAACGAATACGATAAATATTGTATATATATAAATCATATTATATTTAAACTTCTATTAAATTGAAGCCCTTAAAAAACTACCCCTGTCCGAAAATCAAAACATTAAACATTTGATCAAGAATTAGTAATTTTCTGGTCTTTTTTAATTATGTTTAACAAAAGTACTGGGAAAATCAAAAAACATATCGAATATAATTTAACGCATATTCAAATATTTTTTTTAAATAAAATGTGTTCATAAACAAAAAACACACCATTATAAAATCAAATTATTCGCCGTTTCATCCAAAAATTAGTAAATAAATTTTGTTGATATTAATTTAATCATTGATGAACTAAATTTGTCGCATATAAATGTCGTTCTAACGATATTAAACCATTATATTAATTATGTCCGATGTAAGAACATTAATTGCTTTTCTTTTTTGTACGGAATGCCTATTATTACTTTATGTTACTTTAGGTGGGTAAAAAATGTTGTCCGACGTATATCTTATGATATATTCACACATAGTATATTATACTCTGTAGAAAATTATAAAAAAAAAATTATAAATAAAAACTTTTTATAAAAAGGACATACACGTTTTAGTCGAATAAAAATATTATAAACAAAACGTAGGAATAATTAAATTCTATTTATTTAATAAATTTTGAATTTTAAATCGTAATTGCGTTTAACACATTTAAAACTAATTGAAACAAATTATTGCAACATATGTGATAACACAGGTGGAGGTTGCAATCAACATCTCAATTTTCAAAAGAATTTAATTAAATTTTAAAATAATAGAACTATATAAACATAATTTAAATTTAACAGTTTAAATTTAAATATACGGAATATTATAATTATTAAAGTTAAAATTAACCGAATAGTGTTCCATACTTTTAAACCAATATATACATATGTTACAAAGTAAGTAAATGTTAAGTTACACTAACCTAAAGTTTTAAAAAAAGAAGTCGAAAAGTTTAAATAAGTTTTTTATATATGTACAAAAGACATCCTACCATTTTTTAGTAATTACCTGTATATATCTATCGTTAAAACTTTAAATGACTTTGGAACTATAATAATATATATTTTATATATGTATTTATTAGATTTATATAAATGTAATGTTACGGCAAATTACGTTAGTTGTGAAGGTTGTAGATCGGAAATCATTGATATTCGCTAAATTAATATTTACTCCTAGCTATACACGTAAACCAAATTAATGTAAATGCTTAAGTTTGGTGGTATAAATATAAATATATATATAATTTATACTGAAAACAATTCTAAATTATATTAATTGTTTTAAATTAATTTTGATAGTGATAATACACGTTAAAATATAGGAGTCGCATATTTGTCATTAAATTGATTCAAAATAATTAAACCGAATAAGGATTGATATTGACATATTTTATTCGTTAAAGAATTTCTATTAAGTTCCAGACTTTCTTTATTTTAAAATATTATAAATAATTACTGCGTTTTTATCTTATTTGCTATAGACACGTGTATATTACAAATAGCTAATTAGTTTTTGTAATTGCGTACTTAATTAACGATATTTTTACTAGTTTTATTTAAACATTTTTTATTCATTAACATTATCAAACATAAATATTTTCTCTTTTGTTTTTCTTAGTTATTCTTGTTTAATCTAATTCATTTGCTTAATTGTATTGTTTTTCCTGTTTAATCAAAATAGTTTCTTAATTTTTTATACGAGCCCGTGATTGATTTATAGCAGCTTGTGGTGTATAATTCCTGGTAAATTTTATATTGGTAAGATATTAAATCAGAGTTGCAGTGGCAACATTTATTCTCGTGACTACATACGCATATATACAACGAAAAAAAAGTATTATTTTGTTTTAATATAACAAATTTACGAAGTAGTTATTGACATCGATCATTTATAAAGAAAAATATGTTCAAAAATATCGATTATGACCAGTAGGTAATTAGTTATTAATATTGGTTATATTATAATATTATCGTTAACGTTATTTTCTACGTAAAACAATTTTTCCAAAAAGTATGTCTATGTTAGTTTGAACGCGATATGATATAATAAAATGTTAATATAAATTATTATATAAAATTATTTTATTATGAAACTATGTTTATAATTTAAGTTATAAAAATAAATAAATATATATGTACATATTAATTAAAATCAAAAAGTATTATATAAAAAAGAAAAGTTTTATTAAATTTTTTAATTTACTATCGGTTTTCACACTAATTCATCATCGGGTGTTATTATATGTATATATTTTTTTATATACATTTTTTGTTGACATAATACATATATACATAGGCATCTATATGTTTATTCATATATGTTAATTTTTATTCTCATTTCTTCTTATTAATTATTTTTATCATTTCAACACTTTATGAAACATTATTTTTGCAAATATCATATTATTGCTAGGCGCGTGCTTCATACTCGAGATATTGCAAGAGCCCAAATTATTTTAAGAGCGATTAAATGCATATACAGAATATTACGTATACATAGTTATAATACACGTTTTCTATTATTTAAGTTAAAGATAACTTTTTGTCGTTATGTAATTATTAAAACTATTAATAAGCAATATTCAATTTTGAACATTATTCATGTTTACAAGATAGTATGTAATATTGGAGAAAATCGAGTTTTATCCTTACAGCGGTGCAACGATATAAGTTATTTACTTCAAACTTTCAATTTAATAATATCCAAAATTTACTGTACGACCGACAGTGTGTATCAATCTCTCGGTTGTCATAAAATACGTAAACCGTCGTATGTTTATGGTGTCGTTTAGCGTTGTCGTAAGTCAAAAGTTTCCGCACTCGTTATATCGGTTTATAGTTATTTATTTACAGAAATCATTTCGTTTTATGGTACATTTCTAAAGCCGATATGTCATTATGTCAAAGTAGGTTCAGGTTTTGTTTCAACTCGATACTATTTTATCGGTCTACGGACCAGCACAACGTTACTATAATTTTGATCGACGTGTTTCGGTATATAATTATGACAAAATAATGTATAAAAGCGAGAGGCGATCTGATCGAAAATCATAGGGTCGAAGGTCGAGTGTCTAAATGAAAGTGATCGTCAATTAAAGTCGATGAATGTTATTCTTGTTCTAAAGCTTTTGGCGTTTAAATGACAATAATATTATATACGCGAATGCATTATTAAGATACTCCTATTTGCCAGCCATCCAGACACAAATAATGCCGGCCATGTTAACGTCCGTGTACACTACACACTCGACATTATTCTTTTATTAAAGTTCGTCGTGTTTTTTAATTTATTCGTCAATAGCTGGCCAACAATTGATCGTCGCTAAATCCTATCGTTGGGACAGTTATTTACGATTTGCGAACAAGTACTACGGCTCTTCCGGCTACTATATCACGTAGGTACAACGGTCAATCATTTTCATGTATTAATATTCTATTTTAAAACTACATGCTTTGATTCATATTTAAAGATTTGCGAAATACGCAGAATGAGTTCCAAGCAGATGTTGTGGTGATGGGAGTCTATAGATATAAAAATAAATTAAATATTCTCATTCAATGGCACAAAATATAGTTTAAGGAGAAAAGCTCTCGAGTGATTAAAATAATAAAAATGGTACATACTTTAAAATTTCGATATTTCCAAAAAAGATTTCTATCATTTACGTCTTTAACTTATTTAATTCATTATAGGTTTTTGAGCTGTTGTAGTAATTGTTCGTATAACATCCAGACCGGTATACTTGGGAGCGTCAAGTGATAGTCCAATTATCATCTCGGCATCGATACTTTTTGAAATACTTTTACAGTACTTTATCTAAGTTATACCTACTTATACTACTATATAAAGACGAAAATTGTTTGATTATTGATCGAAGTTGTTTCAAAAATTACTCGACCGATTTTGATAGGATTTGTGTCAATAAATTCGGTACGACCTGTAAAATGTCATTGGTTTCTGCTAATTTTCTTATCTTATCATCATTGCCATTATTAGTTAATAGAAACCAAATAACGGTGATTTTTCGGCAATTCGCCGGTATCTATGACAGTTAATTCCCAGATAATAAATAAAATATCATTTTTGATATTGTATGCGTCAAGCGGAGTTTAAGCGCGTTATATGTCAAAAAGGGTGAAAATATTTGTGATTTGTGAGATGACGAATCGTAATATATATTTAATTTTGAAGAACTGTCATCGGGATGTTTCAAATCAGAGTTTAATATGGACGACAAATCAGTAACGTGTTTATGTGAACGTTCGACCTCGATGTTTTCATAAAAGTTTTGGTAGTAGTCGACAACGTTATAGAAATGTTAAAACTTTGATTCGAATCGAGCAGTTGGTTAGGAGATATATATATATATATATATTAACGCGCTCATAGAAAATCGTATCGAGCAATATTCGTAGAATTTCGCTTAGCATACTGTGTGAACGCGTTGTAATTATTACTGATTAATATAAGTGGTTGAAATTTTCGTAATTGATAACAATCTATATTAGCGATACAAAACGACAAGTTTGAAGGAAATTGTATTCGAAATAATAAAAATATAAAACGAAATGTGTTTGATATTTTTTACTTGACAGCTTAACGACGCTGTTGTTGTATCTCCCTATAAAGTTTTAGGAAACGTTCGAGTTTTCATTACAACTGTGTTCTCTGTTTGTTCCACCCGCTGGCGAAAATCCGCTCGTAAACATAAATAAAAATAATTGATACAAATACGTATCGTATACGATTATAAGGAGCAGTTGTCTTTTATTTATCGGATCAATTGTTCGCCTTCCTTATGCGCCTATCGTCTTGTTGTTTACTCGTACGTATGTCGTTAGCGCCATGGCTACTGACTCGTTGCGACAATAATAATGTAGCGTTTATTTTCTTTTATTCCATATTTCATTTTATTCCAAAAACGTGCGGCGGGTTTGAATATCTTTTATATGTGCGTCAAGTTTGTTTTATTTCATTGTGCCATTCGTTGTTGTTCCGATACGCAATGGAACCACCGTTTAACGATCCTCCCACATCCCGTCCACTGGATGTACAAAATAAAAATATTTGACGGCTGAACGCAATATTCGGAGGGAAGTGCGCAACCAATACCATGCGTTTCTATTAAAAGCTCCAAGATAACGCGTATATTTGAATAATAATAATAAAAATAATAATAGCTCGTTCCGAATATTTACCTTAAAATATAGACAGGCTTGTTTGTTATTTCTCATATAACTATGTAACGTGAATTATATAAGTAATAAACGAGGCTTATACTATCAGTGTTCATTTCATAAGGAAATCGATTATAAAATAATAAGTCATAATGTGATTTAGTTTTACTTTTTTCGATGAACACTTTTATAGTTTTATAGGTAGTAATACCACAAGTTATATGTAGACGGACAATAAATCGAATATTAATAACGTACTCTAATATGGTTTTTTGTTACACTCTTTAGTTATTTTTGACACGTATTATGAAAAACTCGTAGAATAATGTATCGATACACATAGTCAACTGTTTATTTTTTTGTGCTTCTTTTAAATATATTTTTTATTTCTTTAAAATATTTTTAATAATAATCTAAGTCAACGATTGACGTAAAAATCGCACTCTGTTTTTTATTTACGTTGGTAAATTGAATAGTAAAATAGTACGTATTCAATTCTGTTACTGGCTTCAGATTTACATAGAGATTCGCTTGATTCTGTGTTTTAAGTTTAAATTTTTATACTCTGTGTGACAAAAATAATATGTTATTGAGTACTATTACGTTATCACAATTACATTTATATCGCTCAATACGTCGTATGTACTGTTTTTATTGATTCGTTACGTATTGAAATAAATGTAAATAAAAAAGATTTTTGAAATTTATTATATAAACTATAGGTACAAAAATATGAATTTTTACATAAAATTGATATTGTGAAACTTTATATAAATTATAAAAAATTGTTTTTGAAATACTTTATATAATGAAATAAGTATAATATAATAATATCATTAAATCAATTATTAAACAAATTATTGGTTAGAAAGACGAAATTTAATTTGTTTCAATGATATATGTATGTGTGTGCGTGATTTAAGAAAACAAAATTTAAGTATACATTAATTAATCGGTTACCATGACGGATCAACCAACGTATTTCTAAGTAATAAAATGTATGTTGTATAGACCATATTAAAATTCATATAAGAATAAAATGTTTGTTAACATTAAAATAAGTAATAGTATATTTAGGATATGATTTTTACAAATATTTAAAATATTAGTTTAAAGGTTGCTGTTTACGGAATTATTTAAAAAAAAATTCTTTTTTTTTATAAATTTTTAAGCGGCGAGATTTAATTATTAGTATTTTCATACAATAATCAGTAACGTATAATTTCATTTTTAAAAATACGAGTAATAAAGTCTATTGTTTTTATAATTTAAATGATAATACTAAATGTGTAATAATTGTTTTTGAAGGTTATATTCTATTTTGTTGTATAAGCTTTAAATTTCTTAACACAATGATCATTAACTCAGTATACAGATTCTATTTTACTTTGTCAACATTTATCAATAATGAAAAGTAATAGAACTCATAGCTGGTAAATTTCCATTTCACCATGAGAATAAAAATAACTGAAGCGTTTAACGCGTCAAAATATTATAAACTTTTGAAATTCCTAGGGCGATTATCTTTAAACGCATTATAACGGTTGGTTGATTATTTTCATTAAAAATAATTACTTCAATAAAAAATGAATAAAGCAAAATGTATTTAGTGAAAATGTTCTTTAATTTTGATGGTTAATTTTCCGTATGTTCGCTGGTCACCCAAAATTAATTATAAAAATACGTTATATTCTATTAGTCATTACCCTATACTAATAATTTGAAAACACGTGAATGCAACTTGGATAAACATTTAAATTATCCACTTGACGTTAAAATTAATAGAATACCATTATATGATTATAAATAGATTTTAGTATATACTCTTTCATTCATATATATATACATATACATATTTATTGTTAACTGTTTTTTCGTGTTACATATAAAATAAAGTTTATAAAACGATAATATTGACAGAATTAATTTTAATTAATTAAGTTAAATATGTATGTTGTAATATTTTACCATTCAATGTTCTTTTCGAATAATAATTGAAATCAAGTAAAGAAATATTTATTCATCTTATATTTCGGAATAATAATAATAATAATAATAATAATAATAATAATAATAATAATAATATTTTATATGTATACGAAGTGTTTAATAATAAATAAAACATGTATAAATATTTAGATCCATTTTATAGGTATAAAAAAAATGTCTTGCTTTAACTTTTTTTCTTCTTTCTGGGAATTTGAATTTTTTCAGTTCATACACTTAGTGCGCTAGAACACTAAACGTAAATAATAGAAAAATCATATTTTGAAATTCATTCAAAACTTTTTAGCTTTTATTATTAATAAGCAGCTAAGATGTAAAAAATTAAAATATTAAACTGGCAGTATAAATGTTTTTAGACTTTATAATTTCATGTTACCATCGATGTTGTAGGTAGTTTGTGTTAAAATTATCATGACGCATAGTAATATGATATATACATCCCAGAGGTGTAAATAGAATCAACGTTTAGGATAGGTCTTTTAATACATACAATTTAAATTGGAGCAAATTATTGTAAAACGAAGGTTGAAAGTTAATTTTAAAATATTGATTTTAAATGAATTAACAAATATAAATTGCTAAAATTATAGATTAAGAATTTGATTTATAAAATCAACGACATAGTCACATTATGATATTTGTCATATTTATTGTCTTTATTTCTAAATTATAATTACTGATAACTTATTTTGTTATATTATATATTCTTAAATTTGGTTATAAAAAGGTTTATTTTCGATAAATCTGGTAATCTTTTTTTAAACAATTTATAGCTCAATTTTGTATCAAAATAACCTTGATTATTATTTGATTTTGAAGAATAAACTACGTCTAGGTTTATAAAACTAATTTACTCTACACGCCTTTAGTACATTCGAGTTTAAATTTTTCTAGAAAATAATATTACAGTTAAAAGGGTCGGAAGAGTATTATTATTATCGTTATATTTATTCTTTAGTTTTTGAGTTGTTGCGAGGCTCAACACCTTGTTGACGACGTATAACATTTCTTGGACTTATTCATTTTTAACGAGTTCATCTATTAGAGAAAAACGAACATTTCTTGAAGATTCAGACGCTATGCAATATTCATACTTAAAACAACGAAAAAAGAACACTAATACAATAAGGGAATTTATCGACTTAACGTTGTTATTTTTTTTAAAAATATATTTAGATTTGATGGAAATTTGTTTGCATAACAAATTTATTTTAAAAGTTTTGGTTTTCGATATTTATTCGTCGGAATATTACAAAAAATAAATACAAATTGAAATATACGAAATACAAGCATCGTTCATCGGTAATGGCTGTTAAAAGCTACACATTTTACTTAAATACTTTACGAAATTAGTAAATACCAACATATATTTACATGTATCACTATTCCAAATAAAATTTTCCGATAAAGACGGTTATTTTATAACTTACAGTGTATTTGAGAACATACGTGTGTGTATTTTGCTAACAAAAGAGTAACTTAAATTATTTACGATTCGTTTTATTTTTTTACTTAATCACATTATTCAATATTATACATTAAACAATTTAGGGTTTTCATGGATAATTTATTTGTAAAAACAAATAACGTACAATTAAAAACGACGATAATCTACATGTAGACCGTGAAATTATGATTCGTTTTTAAATGAAATGTTTTAAGCGGGTATTTATTTATTACAAACACAATTATGTTGACACGTTTATATTTTTTTCGTAAATAATTTATTAAATAATTGAATTAAATAATAAAAAAATACTTGATTTAATATTATTCAATTTATCGGGTTTGGCGGCTCATTTTATCGTGATAAAAATTAATTTGTATTTTCGTATTTTTCGGTGTAAGTGAACGAGAATATATTAATGTTTACTTGTCAATTTTATTTGTACCATTCATGTGTACGAATATTCGTGAACAATTCATATTCGTAAATAACGTTGAATAATAAATATTAATATTTATGGATATAAAAATATACGTATTCATAATAAATGAATCTGTTATTACTTATTAGTGCGTAGACTGTTATAAATAAAGTTTGTAAAAAAACATCGTTAACTATAAAAATGAAAAAAATATGATTAATTACAACATATACAAAAAAATCCGGAAACAAAAGTAATATAAAATTGGACGGATCACACGGATATTTTTATTATTGTTCTAGTATCATACAATGATGATAATTGATGATTACATAAGTAGTAGTAGTAGTTGTTCCTTAAAAAGTTTTATCAATAATTTCTTTAAACACATTATTCTTAAAACGATCTTTATTTTTTTTTTTTAGTGAACAATATTTTAAGATACACAGATAATAATATTGTATACAATTTTTAAAATTAATCGAAAACATACAAAGTTGTTGCATTAAAATATTTATAATTATTTGTTTTGGATCGATAGCGAAAAAAACATTTATTTAGTTTAATTATTTTGTGAAATACGATTTCATTTTAAGCGTTATTATCGAGTTAAGTGTAGTTTTATTTTAAACTAAATACAAAGTTCCATCGTGGGCAATAAAAAAAATATTACAAATAACGTTTTTTTAATATATGATGGAAATAGAGTTTGCACATAATATTGTTGTATGTGGTTTATAGTAATATGACTTTAAGAATTGATTTAAGAATTTCAATCATACAAAATAGATAATAAATCACGTTAAGGTTAAAAACCAATTTAATAACAAAAATTAAATGAAATTATAATTATAAAAAGGTGATATTTTATTAGCGAAAAAAATCCATAATCTAAAATTATTAATAAAATTCTCCGATCGTGCGTTTTCTAAATAACGATTACATCGAACAATGCGTGACTGTCCTTGAGTGCTTGAATGAAAATTGCACAAACTTGCGAGTAAGTGAAATGAACGATTTAAACAAAATATGAGACCGTTAGGGAGGAAAAATGACCTAGTCTATCCCGTTGAATGATTTATCCTCTTTCAAAGCTTATACGACCGACATAATTTAATACTTGTAATGAAATAAACGTAATATAGTCTACAACTAGGCAACTGAAAATATTACGTTAACCATGAACCTTTAATTAGCTATACAAACAAAAGAAGTTACTTATTAAGAATAGATTCAGTAAATAATTTTCTTGTATACGATGACGTCTTTTGAAAATGATACTACATTAAATTCTATATATATATATATATATATATATATATATTTTATCGATAAACAAACTTAACATTTA
>JAIPRN010000079.1:0-127117 GCA_025469175.1 Geopemphigus sp. TES_GeoC_2020
GGAGGTGGTGAGGGAGAGGGGGTGGTAGGGATGGAGAGGAAAGAAGTAGGGAGGGAGAAGGGAGAGGTAGGGAGGGAGAGGGAAAGAGAGGTGAAGCCAGTGTGGAGTGAGGGGGAAGAAGAGACAGTGCATGGGAGGGAGTAGTTATCGGTCTCCTTCATTCTCTCATTCTCTTTCGCTTTTTCGTAACGTTACATTTTTTCCCGGCTAGATCCCCGCGTCGAACCCGACATAAGGAACTTCGTTCCAAAAACTAAAAAATTAACTTATAACAAAATAATATACACATGACCAAGCTGTCGATCAGCTAAGCACTAAACGCTTTGTCACGACCGATGATCAGCGCGTACCCGTTAGCGCCGACGGTACGCGCTAACCGTCGGCCGAGCACTAATTCCGGCCCAAACTGAGAGAACTATTCGATGAAATCCGTTTATTCTACTTAAGTAGAGTTTAACGTTAATAGAACGCTCGCGTTATGGACTAACTCTGTGTTCAATGTTCGCTTCACGTGCGTGTATCGGCATACGAGTTAGCGACGTAATAGTTAAACGAAATGACCTACCATTATGGTCTCGGATGATTCGGCCGCTGAGACGGGAACGTCCAGGGCCGAATCTCCGTCCAGGGTACGGTGATAGCAGGAGAATACGCAGAATTTACGTATTCGCTTCCAGGTTCGCTTTTTACACTGTTTTAGTGTAGCGAACGTTCGATTTAGTGACTCCATTTGGTTTTATTGTCGATGTGTACTGGTGGGCAATGTGCGCATGTAGGTGTCTAAAACTCGACTGTTGATTCGTAGCGTAACAACCAATGTTGACATTTTATTCGAACATATCACTACGCAATTTTAGACGCATTCATAGTTTAATCCGTTGCTGGTCAAAATAAAACAATATCGTTTATCCGAAGTTCGCGTTAATTCAATATTTAGCGCGATATGTGCCTAATAACTGTAGATTTGGTGTGTACAGTCATATAAGTAGTCGCTTTGTCTATACTAGTTTAATGATATTTAATTTGTTTCGAATATATTTATTTTAAAATAAATGATCGATATTTAGACTTATGGACTGGGAAAATAATGTAGCAAAATAATACGTGAAATAAATTATTGACGGAAAAATAATTTTATTTTAATATCAATTAAGAAACTATTAGAAATAAAAAAATACGTTAAATATAAAAAAATAAAAATAATCGTCTTATATTTAATAATTATACCAACGACGTTTAATGTTGTAATGGTCGTCTTTGGGACTGCAATATATCCGAACAGAAAAACATATTATTCGACGCTGGTTTTTCGTTGTTGCCGGAGAAAGTTTGGGTATATTCAAATTACAATTACATTATCATAAAAAGGACAAAAAAGAAAAATACGCATGATAAAACTTTCCAAACTCGTTAAATTTACAATTGTCAAAACTATATGGGGAGTGATGGAATGTAGTATAAATGTTGGGGATAAAGGAACCTCAAGTAACTGCAATCGTTTAAGCAACTCTGCCCAATGTGTTATTAAAGGAGACTGCAAGTCAGCCGCTAAAATTAAGCCGTACACGTATTACAAAATAGGTCCAGTATATATGATAAGTCTATGATTGATATGCGTTTTTCATGTTATGTACTTTGTAATAAAGTCGTACGTATTGAATGTAAGTATCTATCGGAAGGAAAATATTTAAAATAATCGATAATTACAGTTTATTCAACGATTTTATCGACATTAACGAAACGATTAAATTAACAACGTAAACTTGATATTATGCTGTATAGGACACAGGCTATGGATTATATCGTCCATCACTGCGGTGTTGTGTGGCTCCACATTAGCGTCATTATCTACGCCTGCTGCCACTATAGGTAAAATATAATTCGTCGACGTATAAATATTTAAATATTCTTTACGAATTACGATACCGGAAATTACCTACGAATTAGGTATGTGGTACGGAAGGTACTAGTCTAAATTAACAACCGTTGTCTTTTTGACTTTGTCGGCCGCAGAGATTGATACGTCTTAGGATATTTATTTATCGTCCGAAATATCAAATCAACGTGAAGATATGGAATATTTTCGTACACGCTTACATCTCAATTTCTGCACCTCGTGAATGTATTTAACAACATAAAATTGTTATTGTACTATATATGCTCTTAAGTCCAATGGCCATCAGATGTCTGGGTACCCCATATTCGCGTCCAAATAGTTTCCCTAACTCAACATTATGATTTCTTAATTTTTTCAGATACCTGCGAAAATTAAGTTTACGTATAGTGTTACTCATACTTGTAGGTTATCCAATAGTTATATTTAGTCACGGTTTACATTAGTTACATAATTTATATCAATTACTGCCCCTATAACGAAGGGACTCCCGGTCATATATTTCGATACATAAGTCTATCTTGCTATCATTATAAAGAAGATATTAAAAGCCAACGAAATCATAGTGTGTTGAAAATAAATTTAACTATTATATTATTACGTATTTTCTGTAAATAGTCTTACGTTTTTATATTTACATACACGTCGAACAATACTTTGAAGAGATTTTATAGGAAAATTCTCGTCGAATAGACGAAGTTTAATTTAAAGTAGATCTATAAATAGTGTTCAAAATATTTACGTCTTAAACAATTATCGCCTGCACTACTAACGTCCTTTATATGATTAATATCCACCGGCACATTGTCTAAACGTTTAGGTAGCCATCTGTTTTTCCGCAAATCCATCACGTCCATTATCATGAATCGTATTCGGGGAGATAAAGTCCTTAGAGTTGTCAAGCTTTTTAATTTATTAAATGTGTCGTTCAAATCCCAGTACTGCAAAACAACATAATTGCTTAAATATATTTTTCTGAATTCCGTGGATTATACTACACATTCGTCGTCATATTATAATGATAATAGCGGTAAATCTAATATAAATATTACCCTAAAGTAAATAAAATATGTATCCCGGTAATTGTAATTTATATACAAAATTGCTATTAATTTCAATTTACTTATGAAAAATATAGACGTATAGTTATAATTGTATATACTAAATGTACTTAAAAAAACTTGAATAATAGTATACACAATCACGAAATGAAATTATTCTAACATCATTTGTAAACCAAAATATACATTGTTCTTTTATACTGCGCAAATACGTACTTGTTCTAATTCTTTTCCAGTGATTGTAAGCAAATTACACAAACATTCTAAAGTTTCATTTGATTGTTGACACGTTAGGTATCCTATACAATATTGCACGATATTTAGGCTAATTATGTGTACGTTAAACAACTCTCCGATGAATCTAAGTACAAAATAATTATAAAACGATATTTTTTTATCACAAATCAGCGATTACATCTCGGGAAACTTAAATATAATTTACGTTATAACTGATATTAGACCTTGTTCGTGACCAAAATTTAAATATCCTATAGGTTACCTGAAAATTCCTACGCATCGTTTTCTCATTGATTCCGTATTTATCGCTTTGTTTGCTTCGAAATCATTTTGGCATTTGTTAACGAGGAGTCTTCTAAACGATGTCGTTACGTTCGTATTTTTACACGTGACTTTTAACTCTTGTATCCCCAAACATAAGGACGCGTACACAGAGACAAATTTCTGTTCGTCGATCGCCTATATATATATTATAATAATAAAATAAATTTTTCGTATTCTATATATATATATATAATACGAAAACGTTTAAAAATATGATTTAATTTTAAAGGAAAACCAAACCAATTTATTAATGTCCTTGTAAATCGCTTAAATTTTATAAATATCGATAATATTAAAAACGATATTACTCTTTCGTAAACCAAATCAACGGCCTTCTCTAGATGTTCCATGGTGTTAATCGGTAACGTTAGGAAATCTTTTATTAAAAGATTTTTGTTATTTGGCGTTATTTTATTTATAATTGATTGAATTTTGTTGTCTATATCCTGTTGACATAAATGTACCACACGGCTATATAACACTTATAATTAAAAGATTAATTAATTTGTACCCGCACATGTGTATTATACAAAATTATAATTAACGAAAGATTAAAAATTTTTGCCCAAGCATCTAAGGTGTATACGTCGTTTTTTTGAAAAATTCCAACGTATTCTAATTCTACACAAGCCGTATTAAAATGTATGCGATTTGAGGCTCTGGACTATAACAACCTTAAACCATGTACTTACACCTTCTGACCATTTTTTCGGGGGTAAATTGGACGATTTTGCCTTTCTTTCCCATTTTGGCGATACGATTTTTCCATTGGGCTTAAATACAGTAGGTTTTATATTCTGTGATTCTCCTAAATAAAAAACAATTCCAAGAAATAGATACGAATATGTTATTTTCAATTATTATACGATATCAAACCTTGGGCATGGCGTGACCACTTCATATCGACTGCTGGTTTTTTTAGCTCTTCCGTTTTGTTATTCACCGCAGTTGGTAATAGTTTACTTTTGAGTGTTGCCGTAGCGCATGTTTTTTTCTCAATTTTCGAATTTGTTTCCGGATTTACATTGTTTTTAGTGTCGTCGGAGGCTGTTGTAGTTTTGGCCGTTGATTTTTCATTGATATTTTCAGTTTTCTTAGCCTAATTTAATTTAATATATTTAAATATAATTTTCATTGTACGAGAACAAACGTCAAAAATGTCGAAAGTTTGACGCCTGCCAAAGTACATTTAAGTTCGAGCTGTACCATGTGACGGATTTCTAAATTTCAATATTTAATTGAAAATCCCGCAGTATAATATATTTATTTGTATACCTCAGTCGTGTTGATTTTACAATCCGTCATTGTGCCGACGTTAGTTGTTGCAATATCCATCGTGGACGTTCCAACATCTATGGTTGTCGATTTTTTCGACGCGATCTCTGTTATCACAGGCGGACACGTACATTTTTCTACGTTTAGGTTGAGTATTGTAATGGTTGACTTCTATGTTTTTTCAAAACAAAAAAAAACTATTTGATTATATTTAGTGTATTACAAAATTAACGATAGATTTAACGTTTTTCGTCCGTCTCCTAATGATAACCTTCTCTGTAATTAATCACGAATACAAGAATATATTTCCTAAATACGTTTCCGTTTTACGTTAGTATATCTTATAATTAATAATTGTTGAGCTGTATTAATTATATTTGAATGTTAAAATTAAAAAATAATTTACATTATTTTTTTTGACTTATTAAATTTACTTTTATAACCCCTTACTTATGAACTTCGTGTAAAGTATTTTTATAAATACATTTTTTGTATATTGAATTTAATGACCGTGACTATAGGTAACGTAAAATACCATTTACACAAATGTATGTCTAATGTTCAAGTATGAATACTAATGAAGACATTGTATCCAGTGTTTGTACAAGGATGTCGTTCAAGAGTGAAAACGAATAGAGGAAAATCCATCGGCTCACATTTATATGTTACAATAACGCGTGACAATAGTTTTTTTAATTTATTTAATAAGATTTAATTAAAGTAGCTAATGTAATCGCCGTGGTACTATAGCTAGACTTAATTTTTAGTAAAACAAGAGAAAATTCGGACTTAGTAATAGACAATTATAGATTTTGGGAAAAGAATGTTTCAAATTTCTCGCAATTTGTGTAAATGGATAAAATAACGCGCACAACGAAATTACACGGAGAATTTCTGCTGTGAACGGTGATTGTTTTATTTAGAAATTCCGAAAAGAAAATGTCTAAAAGGAGAACTGAAACGATTATATGGACCAACCCTAAAAGATAATGTGCTAATAACGAGATCAAACAGAGACGTCTAAAATATGGTAATATTCGACGTCTATTTAAAGCACATTCGAATCCGAGCTGAGCAATGTTACGGAATTACGAATTTTAATATTTAGGTAAAAATCGTACAGTGTAATTTATTTATGTATTTACCTCAGCCGTGTTGATTTTACAATTTGTCATTGTGCCGATGCTAGTTCTAGTAGCTTCTATTGTTGACGTTCCAACGTCAATTGTCGTTGGCTTTTTGGACGCTACTTTTGTTTCCATCAACCGACATTCGTCCTTTCGTTCTTTCGCGTTCCTATCGTTTGTTGTAATTGTGAGCTTCTATTTTTTTTTATACAAAACCATCGATTAGATCGTATTTAGCGTTTTACACAATCTACGATAAATTTAAAGATTGTCGTCCGTCCCCGAGTCATAAAATTTCCTCATAATACACTTACGGGCTTTATGGCAAGTACACCAAAATATTTCCTAGATACTATTTCGTTTCGCGTTCATTTATCTTCTAATTGATAAATAATTTACGTTTTCTTTTTAACTTATTGGGTTTTATTTATATAACCCACGACGTGTAAACTTCGCGTATATTGTTTTTATGAATACATTTTTTTGAAATTGATCGAATTATCGCGGATATAGATAACCTTAAATACCAATTATATTATATAATGATATCGCCAACATTTGAGCGTGAACGTTAATTAAGAGATCGTAGGAAATCTTTGTACAAGGACGTGGTTCGAGTGCGATAACGAATGGGGAAACGATCTTCGACTCACGTTTCTGTGGTAGAACAACGAGAGCGTACGTTAACCATTTGTAGTAAAACGGTAACCGACCGAAATTCTCATCGCGTTTCAGGAATCGTGCGTGGATAGCATGGATACGGCGTATTCATATATACGCGGACAACGCGCGGTAGCATTCAGACCGCCGTCAGACGTCGTCCTTTTGTTAAACTACGAAAACGCTTTAACCGTTCACCGTATTCGAGGTCTCTCGGACTTTCATTACCATATCCCGGAACCGAACGAACCACTCGGTGGAATCCGTTTGGCCATATTAAATACCGAACAGTATAACACGTGTCCTACATACAGTAACGGATCGCTACGAATTACGATAACTGTCGGCGTTTCACTTCAAATGGACGTCGGTGTCACCACAGCTCACAGAAATGATTGGCCGCTATCGTAAAACTTCCCTCGGCGAAATATTACTACCGAAAATCCGTAAAAGTCGACCGGAAATACGGCAACGCGGCGCGTCGGTATGTGCGGACAACACGCTATAGCCTATGGGAAACGCCTCCACGGGGACGTCGCGCTTTCGCGTAAATACGAACGAGAACGCCTACACCGTCCCACCGAGTCCCTCGGACTTTCATAACCAATCCTAAACTAAATGAACCGCTCGATGGAATTCGCTTTATACCAACTTAAATACCGAATAGTGTAAATAACGTCAATAGGCCATTGGTGTTATGTGATCCATCTCCGTGTACGACGTTCGCTTGACGCGCGTGATTCTATCGGCGGCGTATTAATTAAACGAAATGACGTACCGTCGTTTTCCCGGATTGGTCGGATATGTCCCGGGCCGAATTTTCGTCCGGAGCACCGCGACCGCAGGAACGTACGCAAAACTTGCGTACACGCTTCCACGCTCTTTGTTTACACCTCATCAGTGCCGCGAATGATCGTCTCGCTGATTCCATAATGTTCAGTGAACGATGTAATTTTCGCGGTTAGACGTCAGAAAATCGACTGTTTATTATTTATTCAAGGATTACCTCGATAACTTTTTCGATACGTTTCCATCGCGATATTATACTTATATCGATAATTTAATCCGTTACTGGCTATCGTAAAATAACGTGGTGGCACGTCCGAAGTGCACGCGAATTCAATTTCGAGAACGAAACGTGCCACTGGACTGTAGAATTATCTTTTACAGTTATTACAATTGTATTTTATTAATTACAGGCGACACGCCGCTTTGTGTATTATATATAGGTTAGAAGAAAAACGCGTTTAACGATGTTTAATTTGTTTCGAATATATTTATTTGGAAATAATTTGACGAATTCTAGGGGAACTATTAGAAATAAAAAAAAATACTCTTAAGAAACGTTTTCCCGCGTCTTTCGGTCTGCGGTTGCAGAGGAATTGGCTCGTATTGAACCATACGGTAAAATTCCCGGAGCCTAATGAGCGACCAGAATATCGATCACCGTTATTAACCGTGGGGGTCGAATGGCCGCAACCAACGTATCGACGGGTACTTTGCCGTGTACGTAATTTCCTTTCGATCGGAGCGAGTCATTTCGCGAACGAACGTTGCCAGAGTTTGTACTACAAACTTATTTTATATTGAACAATTATCGCACGCAAAGTATTAATCCGAGTTCAAAATATTAATAGTTCAACATATTAATTTCGACACACGCGTAACTCATGAGACAAGACTGACAATTGCGGTCATTTACATGACACAACAAATCAGAAAGTAATGGATATATTAATAAATCTGTATCCCCGGTGAATAAATGGTTAAGTATCATACTTTTTAAGGCTCAACTTTTCAAGTTTGAACACTCGTCTTAAATCAGAATTTTGGATTTCTCTTGAAACTTCGTCAAAAATATTTTGACATCGGTAACTTTGTACTACTCTAAGACCTTTTAAATAAATCTCATCAGTAACTATATAATTGTAATGATATCTATATATATGGGAATTAATATTATATACATATTTCGACGATATTCGCAGAAATCATAATTGTGGGAAATTATAACATAAACACATTTTCGATATAATAAAAATATCCACGAGTATCAAAACTGTGCGAACCGATAAAATAAGCACATTTCAATGTAACAATGTATAAAAAAATGTTAGAACGAAACCTGAACTCCACGAGATACCGACCATAATAGCAATCCCATGACAAACACAGAATCAGCGCATTTCTTTTACACAAGAGTTTACAACAATTGCAAAAATATATCATACTAACGGGCACGAATTAAACGAATACGTGTTCATTAGTAAATAGAAAGTATCGAAAAAACAATAAAATAATCAATACACAGAAATGTAAAACACATTACGTTAACATCGAAGAAATTTGATATGAGCCGACCACCACGTCACAAGATTACGACCGTACAGCTCGGATATAAAAGACCAAAATTACACCCTACCATCAGCCAGTCAGTCAGTCGGTAGATCACCGGATGACGTCTGTCTCCCCACGGGGGACAGACAACTCTCGTCTTCAACACAGTAACAGTGTGCGGATGCAGCCCAGCTACGAGTCACTAAATTGCAGGAGTCGGTATTTCAAGGAGCGAGGGTCGTTCTCTATACCCGGGACTTCTGCAGTTATTGTTATTGTCGGTGAATTTGCACAAGCAAATTCATCGTCCCAACCTTTTTTCTTTCCTAGTTAACTTTGCAAGTTTTTCTTATTAAACACACTCACACCAACAAGACCGGGCACGTAAGTGATTTAATAATTGAATACTAAATTTCCTAAATAATTCTCGTATCTACGATCCCGAAGACAAATTGCGTAATAACTCATTAGAATTTTAAAACATCCCCCATTAGTGCTTGATTACCTACATATAGGTAATTAAGCATTTCCTTCCTCTTATTTCAGCGGGATCATACACACCATATTTTTGAGTTATTACAGTAGGTAGAATAATTTTCCATTTTATTGAATCCGCGATAATTAACGCGTTTTCAATACATAAAGAAATTGAAAATATGCCTAAATTAAGTAACGAAGATTTTCAATGAAGTATTTATAATTGTTTATTGGCCAACAAAAATATAACTGTTGAAAATAAGTCTTCACTGTCGACATCAAAAGCACGACCTACAGTTTTATTATAAAAAATATCCGTTGTTATGGATAGTGTACGATATGAGGCTTCTGCACATCAACCAGTCAGATCAACATGAAGAACGTGTGTAAACTGTAACACAAAAAAAACCAGTACGATCAATATGGGCTTGTTCTGTGTGC
Source organism: Geopemphigus sp. TES_GeoC_2020 (assembly GCA_025469175.1). Classification (NCBI taxonomy): domain Eukaryota; kingdom Metazoa; phylum Arthropoda; class Insecta; order Hemiptera; family Aphididae; genus Geopemphigus; species Geopemphigus sp. TES_GeoC_2020. The sequence continues at coordinate 9,834 of JAIPRN010000079.1, forward strand.
AAAGTAAATTTGTGTACGAGAAACGTATCAAATTGTTTTCAAAATTTCCATATAATTAAAAAATAGTATTTAAATTTTCATAATATTTTTTTTACTTTTACACAAGCGACATATTTTATTTTTTTAATTGTACAGACGTGAATTGTATAGTAGAATTATAAAAAGTTATTATTTATAATAAAGTATAAATCGTTTAAGTTTTACGAGTTATTTAGTATTGTGGTTATAATTATAGTTATATGCAGGTGTTGTTTGGGGATAGACCAATGCGTATTTCCGATGTAAACCGGAATCGAGCGCATTTTGTGTCTAAACTTGTTAAAATCTATAATTATCTACACTTCGATAACAAATATTCCGCGCGCCCGTGCATGTATATATATATTTTTTTTTTTGCTCGTCCAATTATTTTATAGGCATTAGACATTTATGATGATTTAACGTCCGCAAATTCGAGAGAGCGAACGAGTTTAAATATTTGGATTCGATCTGGACGTATAGAAAAAAATGACGTAGGTGCGCGATAATGTAGGTAATTAGTATACGATAAATAGGTTAATAAACTGTTTATTTTGGTACGAAATTTCGAGTAAGTCGGGCATTTACAAATTGGCACGTTGACGGAATGTTCACTTATCCAATCATAATAATTTAGCGACCAGCGTACGCTGGTATCCACGATAACGTCGATATTGTAGCGATAAACAAATTTCGTAATTACAAACAATACGCGCGGATTTTCTGTTGCGGAGCACACGCGCTCTCAACACCGACCAAAATAGATACCGCCAAAACATTCGCGGCCCCTATAAACCTCTAAATACTAAATTTCGTGTGAAATCGGTTGAACGATATACGTAGGAACGCACAAGAAAGAAACGATCAAACCGTCATACTTTCGTTCGTTACCGTATCGATTGATTTCCGTTTAGTTTGTTATTGTACGATTTGTGGTTACATTAGACTAATTATAATACGACAACATGCAGTAAATTGAATAAGTGTATAACAGAGGAATAAAATAATAAAAATTAAACAAAATAGAATACTCAGTAGTGCGAGTAATAGTGAGTAATATTAATAAGGTAACGAAACGACATATTTGGTATTAGAGTTCTAGTTTGTCCAGTTATTTTACAAATACGGGATGGGTTGTGAGACTGTCGATTCTGGGTCCTCCTCGATAGGCGTGGATAGGGCATTCAAAAGCTATGTGGTCTGTTTCTCCGCTTCGCAGTCAACTCGGTGGCTGAACAATCGTTTATTTCGATCCCCTGGCCTGGTTACATGCGTGTATCGAATCGATCGATTTGAACGAAATTAATTCGCCGGACAATGCTTTTACAAAACCGTCGTCTCGACTCGTCAAATATGTTGCATAAATGTGACTTCGATCTGTTAAGCCGTAGAAAAGTTACAAGAATTATAACGCCCAATATAATAAAAGAGATATTATTTTTTAAAAACATTCGAAAAAAAATACATTAGTGTCGACAATACAACGAACAATAATTAATAAACCCGATAATAATACGAACAAGCGAATACGAAACAAACTATAAACGCTATAAACGCTATACATTTCGTTGTCTACGGCAATGGATAAAATATATAAGATGATAAAAAAAGTATTATCAAATAGAAAAAAAATTGACAAACTCCACATATATATATATATATATATATGTACAAAGAAACAATAAGTAAAACAAAATCAATACGATAAATACGAAAACGTAAATAAGATGTACGCGAACAAATTAATGATGACGATAAAAAAACCGTAAAACAAAAAAGTGTATAACGCCCGAGCGGAGAAACGTCTACATGACTACAAATCCGGCGCAGCTAGTGTGACGTTCACACCGTCCGTGTAGATTGTTAGCGGTCGGACATATTTTATACATTCGCCATTTTTACATTTCGCAAATTTACAGATTCCGTTGCCGATTTTAGACGTTTTCCGACCCAGCGTCCACATGCCGGGAGAAATCGTCGGTCTACCGGTAGCGGCGTTCACCCCTTTATTAGTTTCCGCCTCAGCTCGTTTTACTCCGTTAACTCTGTCATCCCGTGACGTCCAATCCGACTGCGGTTCACGGTCCGTGCCGGCTACCCACCTCACAGCATTGACTCTCGAACCATTCTCGTCACTCTCGCCCTTGTGCATTCATTCTCGACTGATCGTTCGCTGTCGTAAATGCCCGTTCCTTCGTAACCTCTTTAAGTCCGATTTCTCCGTTTTTATCCGTTTTATTCGTTTTTGCCTCTTTATGCCCTTCATCCGCGTCCTTAATTCCATCGTTGTCTTTTATTAAAAGGTCGTACCCGGATCACTTTTTGAAGAGTCGATACTATTTCGCGTTCACACTGTTCCCGCACCCTCGTCCAGTCCCTTCACCGTTACCTTGGAAAAATCCTATTTTGTATCCAATTTCCAAAAAACTTACATAATAAAACGCATAGGTCACTACCAAATCGTTCATCATTTTTCACAATTTTTTATAATACTCGTTACCTTTATTTGTACACGCATACATATGCATACACAATTTTTTTGTTTTTTATTTAAATATAAAAATTGTGTGTGTGTGTATGTATATATAATTAATATTTGTCGTAACGTGCAATTCATTTATATATAGACGGTTATTGCAGGATGATACAGTTGGCGGTGGGGAAGGTTTGGCTGAACTTGAAAAAGAAGGTTTAAACACGTTCGATAATGAAAAAAAAGTAACTGAGGTACCGTTAGTTAATAGTAACCATGGTAACCACGAAGAATACAATTCTGATAGATCTAGGAAATCATTCGAGACCTCCCCTGACGACGTAATTATATTTGTTTAGCCCTTTGTACTTCGTTTATATTTTTAATTTACGATAATTGATTATATAGATAAAAGTTTTGGCCGACAAAATCGAAGAAATAAAACTGTCCAAGATGCCTGATAACGTGTATGTTGTGACCAACGAACTTTTAAACGTAAGTTCTTATTTTTCGTTCAATTTTCTCCGTAGTTTAGTTTTCTTCGATTTCCCTCGAGTACGTCCAAATACTGATATTTTCATGTTCGAGCTCATTCAGTTTCCTTGTGTGTTGAGCGGTCCACTTTGCTTATAAAAACGATTTAGAACCGACGATTCGTTCCATTTATTATTAATCTAAATTTTCGTCCCCGCAGTATTAAAATGACGTCCGTAAGTAGGAAAAAAAATTACAAAAACCGTATTTCCAATAACTTTTAATGATGTTTCGTACGTATTGACCGTGTAAATTATTACCTACCATACGGAAAAATCTTTCTTGGTATCCAATTTTCAATGAGCTTGACAAATAAAACGCATAGGTCCCATACTACCCAATGGTTCATTATTACGTCCACTATTTCACGGACCTGGTCGTGTACAGGTTCGTGTCCGTGAATATCCGGAAGTATTCCGATGATGTAGAGTTTGTTTTTCGTCTGCGACGGCCGTCGTCATTTCGACGTACTCGTTCATATTACGAAAATCTCGGGAGGGGGTATGAAAAATTTATTCCGGAAGAACATTAACGGTCATCAATTGTTCGATATCGATTTTGAAAAATTCGGTACGTAGCGGCGAAAGGAAGTTGAAAAATGTCGGTTGCTAAGCGACTCTACAATAATATATTCGGCTTAAAATCTTCTGACACGTGACAACGGCTGTTCGAAATTCAATGGTTTTTTTATTCGTTTCTCTTCGAGAATATGTAGATTAATATTCGTGAAATTAATTTCACTCGCGTCGACTTATTAAAACGATTTTTTTTTCAATTTTCAAATTTTTTATCTAATAACGAGACCGATGGTCTACCGTGGCATTCCACGGAATGGGTAAGTGTTTTTGAATCGCATTCGAATAATTTGAAAACGAATTTCGCGTTCCGTAAAGACTAATTATTATTTGTCGTAGTCATTATAAAGCTTAAGAAGGGGTCGCTAAAAATTGTTACTTTTCTAATTATTTTTCGAAACACGCGGGTAGGCTGAAAAGTAATGCACGCGTGTTTGTAGGACACGAACAAAAACGGAATCGGGTTAACGTTATACGAAAGTATAATTTTTAAGCTTCAAAATCATATATTTATTTTCCAACATAGTTACCGTTAAAGTGAACACATTTCTTCCAACGTGTAAAAAGTTTTTTCATCCCGTCACTGAAGAATTCTTCCGACTTTTCTCGAATCCCGGACGCAATAGCTGCTTTCACCACATCGTCCGAGACAGAACGATTACCCTTAAGGTCTTTCTTGATTAGAAGAAAAAAATAAAAATCGCAAGGTGCGTGATCGGGGTAGTCAGGTGAAGGGGGGGTTTGGAATCGGTTGAAACTTCAGATTTTGCAGAGTTTCTTTAGTTGCACATGAGGCGTTTGGGCGAGCGTTGTCATGTTGTAAAATTATTGGCGCCAGACAATCTCTAACCCGGCTGGGGGACAGCGCTCATCCCAAGTATTGTTATCAACGCCAGGTGCCACAAGGAAAGCGGCTGGGAAGCAGGCTGTTTCCGCCAGCCATGGGATTGGTAATACCACTACTGGTGGGAGCACGAAGCACGCTCCCATCGACGACGAAGAGGCCGTTTCCACTACTGTAGGAAATTCCATGGATATCAGAACCAGACAGTCGGAGAAATCGATGATGATGGAGATGGAGGACGTCGTCGGCAACGATGGCGAAATCCAAGTTAAACTCGACGTCGCTGACTATGTGGAGGACATTCGGCGGAGAGAAGATGAATTCCTGAGAAAGATCGGGGGTTTTATCGACTCTGCCTCCGACGTAATTACCAGCAGGGCAGGGAAGTGAGTCCACCGGCCCATTCAAGTGGCGATAGTGGGGATCTGGAAAAAGCTAGATGGGCTCCAAAGCTGCGGTCGAATTGTCAGGAATTCGGCCTAGCTGGAAGGAGGGTTGAGCCGATAAGCCCTCCCTCTTGCACTCATTGCCGAACTAATTAGTTCTCTCATGCAGATGGTGCAGGGATTCACGGAAGAGATGGCGGCCCAGCGCAAAATACTCGACAACATTTCATCCGTGGTCTGTCAAAAACCAACGAAGCCATTGGCCAAGGACTCCGGGACGGCCAAGGACAGAAAGACGCAGCCGAAGCAGCAGCGGAAGCAGGTGACCAAGACCGTCCAACCGGCCAAAAAGGAGGGAAAGCTGCTCGAGCGGTTACCAAAGCCGCGAATCGGCGTTTCTATCGACGATGCCATCAAGCTGGCGGAAGCGGGTCGGGTGACAGTGAAGTTCGCTCGATGTAGGGTTTGGCTGCCGGAAAAGAGCCAGTCCGGATGTTTCCGTTGCGGGGGGCGCGGCCACATGGCCGTGTCATGAAAAAAGCCGATCAAGGGCGGGGGGATGCTACCGCTGCAAGACGGATGGACTTCTCGCCCGAGAATGTCCGACAGTTAACGGCGGTCCGCAAGAGCCACTAAAGAAGACGAGGAACCGATTACGGACGAACCGAAGATCCAGGAGCCAGCCATCAGGAAGAAGAGAGTGCCGTCAGAAGAGACGGACGAAGACGCGGCACCGAAGGAAGCATTACCGAAACGGAGCAAAAAAGCCGAAGACACGATGGTGAGGGTAGTGGCTGAGGCCAACGACGTCCAATGAAGCTTTTGTTTTTTTTTTCATAAATCGGCAATACTCACCCCCAAATTCCGGAACTTTCCAACTGGAACTACTTCAGGGTCTGGGGGTGCCGTCATCGTTTATTGTCAAAAAAGAACAACATTACATTGCAAACAAATTATTTACACTTGACATACACAGTATTACAATTTAAAAATATCACGATCTAACATAAAATAAATTCACAGTTCCACGGAGGTTTATTGTCCTTGCCTTGCCCTCTCCTCGGCTTTGCGCTCGACCATGATGTGGCTAATCAACCTCTGAATGGTCGACCACGAATGCGGCGATGTCAGCATTTGCTCCACAATATTATCCGTATCAAGGTTTTGGACCCCTAGGAGGGCGCGGGAGTCTCGCCTCAAATTCTCCCACGCGTCGCACTCAAAGATCGCATGCTCCGGTGTTTCGGGCGAAGCCCTACAGAGGGCGCATTCGTCCGATGCCCGGATAGCGAATCTCTTGAGATACGACGCGTAGCATCCGTGGCCGGTGAAAAACTGGATGAGCAACGGAAATTAGTCTCCACCAATTTCCGTGTGCACCATTTACTTAGGTCCGGGATGAGTTTGTGGGACCATCTTCCTTCGCCACTGTTATCCCATTCCCCCATATCGCTAGTCGCCGGTCACTTTGAATCAAATCGTCAACAAGTTGGCGATGTTTATCGTCTGTGCCAGTGACCGGACATCCGCTGCGCGTTTCATCAACAATTTTGGTTTTTCCAGGCTCGCAACCACGAAATTATAATACCCATCGATTTACAGTAGATCTATCAACAGTATCGTCACCATAAACAGCCTTTAAACGGCGACGAATATCAGTAAAAGTCACATTTTCAACTGTTAAAAATTCGATAACAGCGAGCTATTTAACTCGCGTTGACGTAACACTAAAATACGTCTTCGTACTTCCGCTACTTAAAACGAACAGGTGAACCCAACCGCTTTCAAACTGTACATGCGCTTAGAGGGGGAATATGACTTTTGAATGCCACTAGATGCGTTTCTGTAAGTTGATTTGTTCGCGTTCTACAATCATATATGCGTTAATTTTAATTATAAATATTATAAGCCTTTGAACGTTCCATACGTTTACGCGCGGCGTATGCGCGACGTCTTCGTTTTCACTTACTGACAAATAAATGACGAGAGTTGCAATCGAATAACATTTCAAAATGACAAAAATTAATTCTTATTCGGCGTATGGAATCCAACTGAATGATGAAGCTTTATCGCACATTTTCGTGTTTAAACGATCTTCGATTGTTGTTCGTTAATAGGTAATATATAATAGGTAATATATATGTCTTTCTACCGTTCCCAGATGTTTAGGTATTACAATAAATACGTTCATTGATTATGCTTAGTCTGAATGAAACAAACTGACGTAAAAACCGTTCTTTTGACAAAAATTGTGTAATTTTTTTAAAAAATTCTGAAAATACCCGCCGAATTATCACGGAACTATTATCTAAATAACGTAAAACGTATTTTTTTCGAACTAAATTTTAAAACAACATTCGTTTTACGAATGCGTACATTTCCGAGTCCTAATTCACCTAAACTACTATCGGCATATTGTGCCTGATACCGTTTGTCATTGACCACCAGTGACGTGAATATATTGAATTGATTTTTTAGACGTTTATTATAGCGTTCAAAAACTATTCTGTACAATTGAGAGTTCAAATTATTATCGCGTTGAAATGTCTTTACTATATGTAGGTGTTTGTAAAAATACAAAAAAAATTATCCGTCGTTATTTTTAGTATTTTTATAGATTATATTTTTTAGACAATTTTCAATTGCAGGTTTCAAAAGTCTAAATTAAGATATATTGTAAGCTGGATATTTATGTTTTTTTGCTTTATTATAAACCGTCTGACATCTTTTACGTAGGAACATTTACGGTTTAAATTGCGTCGAAAAATGTAAGTACTTTTTTTTAATTTAATTTCGAACGAATTTTCCAATTAAACGTAATTAAAAATAAACCGTTTGAAAATACTGTAATTGTTATCGGTGGCGTACTTGGATCTGAATTTTTTAGGGGGAGGGTTAATTTCTAAATAAATAACATGGCTGACCCTAACGAAACAAAACGTGTTATAAACTTTAACAGGTTATTCGTGTTTAAAGAAACATTTTATATTTCAATGTGTATTCAAGTTTAAATATATTTAGTTTTTCGTTATTATTGACTTAAGATAGACATCTCATGAGAAATTAATTCTTTCTAAAGATTTATCCCTTCCTTCCGACCCCTCCTCTTCTATTAGTACGCTACCGATTGCTATGGATGTATTTATTCGAGTCGATCACTGGTTCAAACGATTCGGAAATGAAATTTAAACAACGATAAATGTTATTAGAAAATATCGTAGTATTATTGTAATATTACTTAATTTATTAAAAAAAAAAACTGGGTACTTAGAATATGAACACGAATACGTTTTAAGCCCAAGGATCGACAAATGTTCGTGTTACGCAAAAACACGGCGCGAGGCAAATAAAATCCGGTGTGTTGGAGACAAATATTTATAATAATAAACTAAGCGAACGAGGTAAATAACGGAGTACGTCGAACGTCGTTTAAAAGCTAAATACACGTCAGTATTCAGCTTTCAACGAACATGTACGCTATTTTGTTGCTTACAAAGTTCTAGAATCGAAATGATGACGGATTAGTATTCGCAGAGTTTTTTTCGTTTTAATCGTGGTGACGACGGATCGATTGCCGATAATTATCGACACTTTCGATACCTAACGTCCGGGAATTTCGGATATTTATAATACGGGCTTTGTACATTGTTCAAAAACGCTTTACGCTATGTTTCGCCGACACTATGATCCAAGTATATCCACGGAACAACATTATGTAGTAGCATATTTAATATAAACTATGTAATCTTCTCGTAGTAGAAAAATAAACGGTAAATGGGCGCCGTTACACGTATACGTGCGCGTTAAACCTTGATACTTATCTAGATGATTGATGGACGACGTTTTATCTATCGAAGACCTTACGGTGTATATTAACTTAAAGCGTTACGCGAGAAAATAAATTCCGAAATTACGAACGAAAATCGCTAAGCGGCTAAGGCTACGTGGCGCGCACGGCGGTACCCCCGCCATCCACAACATACGTTCATAACGGTTGATCAGCGCGCGGACGTTACGTCGGCCGTTTTCGTTTACGCCGGAATATTACGATATATATATATATATATTTCCGAACAATTTACTTACCATTAGGACGGTTCGGTCCGGTTTGTTCCGAAAGGTATAAAATAATAATACGCCGACGTCGTAGGCCTGTAAATAGCGGCCGGCCTTCTCGCACGGACGGGCAATTTCTGGCGCGGTTACGCGCCGCCGGTCGGTCGCGTTGGCCGTAGGTCCCGATTATTCGAGTATACGTCCGTGGACAATGGCGGCGATTAAAAGGCTCGACGCGTCTTCGTCACTCCTATAGCGCTAACAACGACCCTTCACGCAAGCAAAAATCGAACCGTGGGCCGACATACGTTGTACGCGACTTTGTTTTTAGTACGCGACTTTGTTTTTAGTACGCGTTTTTCGTTTTCCTACACGGTCCAACGTAAAGACTAATCAATGGTTTAAATTATTGTTATTGCCAGCGTTCCCCCGAATCGGCGGGAAACGTCTACGAATGTACAGCTACGGTCCACCGGGTCCGTTTCCGTTAAAAACTTTCTCGTACGTATTTCGCCCCTCGCCTTTCTATCGTCATTAATGTTATTGTGTACATCTATTTTTAACCAATTGTTCTTCGTTTATTTCGTTCGTCGTCGCAATTCATTTCTCCCATATTCGCCCGTTGTCGTTATCGGGTTTCTTCGACATTTTATCGTTAGAAATCGTATCGAATATTTACTTATTTTTCGTCGTTATCTATTTACCTATTTAAGTTTTATATTCGAAAACGTGTGACACGTGTACCGTGCAAAGTCGAGTCGTTCGATTATATTTTGCGAATATAGTTTTTGTTTTGCAAAACGTGTAACGAAATTGTACTTTTTGGAAGGAGTATAGGCGCTTTTTGAAAATGTACGACCGCGTGTTGCTGTCGTTTGATAAATAAACGATTTTTGTTAGTGTCACGGTATCGCGGGTCTGACTAATGCGTGCGTACACACTCGGCCAATAATTCCTTAAATAATTCGACAAATGGGTACGCACATAGAGCGATAATTTGGACCTAATAAATTCGGCAATTTAGAATTTAAAAATGACAAAACCGTACGACTCACCGGTGTTTCGTCTACGTTATCACGAAAATAGATTTTTCAATAAATGGCTTTTTAGTGTTCCGGCACAAACGTTTAAATACATAAAAACATAAAAATTCCCGTCGTTTTCTAACGTAAATTAGTGATATAAATAATAACTACGAATCGACTCCGAATTATAATTAAAAACAAAATAAACGACAGACACCGTCGAAATATATTTATATATATTATACGTAAAATAACGTATTTTCTAAAGTTAAACCGGATTAACAAATATTAATATAAAAAATGAAAATCGACCCCACTAATGATAATTAATCTGACACGCGCGTCTCATTCACGATTAAGGGTGGGTGGTTAGGTTAGACCGTTGGACCAACGGTGAATCGCGTAATTTTTGGAAATACCGTCGATTTTGTATATCGTCTTGTTTGGATAGATTATATAGATGGACTCGATTTAACACTACGTACAGCAATCGTTATCGTGTCACATCGCCATTCGCGTCGCGATAGAAATAGTTCGTGCGCAACATTATTAACGACCGTCCTATACACAACAACAACGTGCTTGCCGTTTAAAGTTACGACTAAAATGGAAATCGTTTCGTTTAATAACGATGTAATTGATTAATAAATACGCTTTATCTCTATTTGGAATGCTTTTTTTCCGATCGAAAAATTCGACATTTTTCCGATCGAACCTAAGCTCAATTGGCTCGCTTTGTGCACACGCCTAAAGGCTAGAATCGTATGAAAATATACCGTTTCCGATTCTCTGCAGGAATTCAGAAGTACAGGTTTTTTCATGTTCTAGACCAATAAAGCGTGCCGAAATTGCACATATTTCCGATAGTCCGATTTTAATTTCGAAAAATAATTTAGACCCGTTAGTGTCTATTCATAGTCTATCGATTTTTTTTAATTCTTCGACCGTTTATTTGTTTTTTTTTTTATTAGTTTCTTTAAAAATTAAAAATAGACATAACAAAATTCACGTTGAAAATATTAAAAATATAATAAAATTCGCCGTCCGATTTTTATAAAACAGAAATATATGCAATTGACCCCGACGAATCCAAAGTAGTCTTCGAAATTAAATTTGAACCGCGTAAGATGTATGTTTTTCGTTTGGTTTATTCATTGCACAATTCGCGTTCGTGAATCGTGAATCTATTTTTGGGCGAGCGTTTACGATCTGTGCACGCGTGTATATTGTATAAAAAATAGATATTAGAAGACTCACGGACATTAATCATCTTTCACAACGCACATTCTGAAATATACACTTATACGCGTTTATTATAATTGCTGATACGCAAATCTTTAAAAAAAAGCCTTTTTCGATACCCTTGATTGAACGTGTTATCCAAAAGTACGGCGACCCAAAAATATTAAAAAAAAATATCGTTTTTATCGACAATTACGGTAGCGTACCCAGCGCTTACAAATCAGTTGCAAATTATCCGCGAGATTTCTTACCTTTTGCGCAAGAATGGATTTTTCGACTAAAGTGACAAATTTATATATCGCCCCGACGTAAGAGTAACGTACATTGTGCCATTGAAAAAACCGAACACGCCGTTGTTCTTAATATTATTTCGAAATTTTGAAAAATGTCTTACAAAACTTTATTCTTATACACCACTATACTTCAAACAGTGGTGAACACATCAAACACGCTGGCAAACCATCAAAGTTTCCGAACGAATGTTCTTATGTTAAAATCGATTCTCTAAAGAATAGACGTTCGTCTCAAAATATTTTGGAATTTTGAATATGACGCTTAAGAGGTTTACTTTTTTCGAAATGTAAAAAGCAAGTACTTTTATACGAAAAACATTCGTATCTTATACATTGTATTATATGTTAATTAATTATCGAAATACTGTCCTCAAAATTAAAATAAATAAACAAATAACTAGGTAAAAAGTCGATTTTTTTTGTTCTGTACACCAACTGCCTGATAAAAAATTGTTTAACTCTCACATAAAAAAAACGGCTATTAAAAATAACGAGACGCGTGTTTTTCTCATTTATACGAAATTTTATTTTATTACCGCATTAAAGAAAATAACCTTCGTTTACAATGATATAATATGAATATTCCCTTTTAGTGGTAGATTTAACGATTGTTTAGTAGACATATGCTGATATGTTCACCGCATTAAATTTCATTCCCTATCCTCCACGAATCACGAAAACAATTATAAAAATTAATTTATTTTTAACTTTCCTCCCGTTAAATGTCAATATTTACGTTTAATAACTTATCTTTTTGATCGCATAATATATATATATTTAGTATATACAAAGATCTATATTTATAAACCATATGAAATATGTGTTCTTCAAAATAGCCGTTTTTGGTGCTGCAAATAATTGTATCCCAACATTATATTTAAACGTAATACGTATGCGCTATGTATATTAACGAACATTCGTTTATTTAGTATTATTTTTTTTTTTAAAACGCATAATCGGACCAAAGAATGGTTTACAAATAAGTATCCAAAACAAAAAAACGCTCGCGATTATTAAAAATATTAACTTTGACCATTTTAATCGCGCAAAAATAATGAGAATTCTGATATTTACTGATAACTTCGGATTTCGAAAGTATTATTTTTTTCTATATTTATAAATTACTTAGGACAAACGGAATTAGTAATCTAGAGCCACTCGGACATTTGTTAACCTTTCGATAGGATTTTTAAATATGACTTCCGTATTTACTCTTCAGCGTCTCTATTTCAATATTAGTACGGTCATACTTACTTGTACGCTTATAATTATTATTGAAACGAAATCCTGAGACGATTCACGCGAGTTTTTTGTACGAGAAATTAACTTATTAATCAGTCATTGAACAATTAAAAACGCGCGATTGTTAATCAATTATAATTAATTCGTTTATTTTTGGGTATCTAAAAGCGAAATGTTTAACGTTTTTTGTAGGTTATCGTTAAAACTAAAACAAATCAATTACGTATCGATTGAAATTAAACGCTTAATTGGTTAAAAAGAAAGCCTTTCGGTTAACAAAAAATTCACAATGACAATCCAATCGCCATTCACGAATAAGTATTTGTATTTATGTACCGACACGCGCTAAAATATACGTTGTAATATAAATTCCGAAATGTTCACGTATATGGGAGGAAAATTTAATTTTCAACGCGGGCAAATGATTTATTTAGGATAACGTCCGTCGATTCACTATAAATTATTTGATCAGGGATCCTTTGAAATGTTTAACGTTTAGATATATCGAAAGTTTACAATGTCCTGTATTTTTTTCCACGGAATCGCGTTTGGATATCGATTTTTTTCGAAAAGTATCGACGGGACATTGTGATAATCTATTAATCGCTTTTTTTTCGTTTAAAACAACGAATTGTTCCTGTTCGTAGATCGTTATTCGTTTATCGGGCACAGCGTAACTAATTGTCCGATTATAATTGATAAATATTTATATATAAATAACCGATAACAATTTTAGGCGAGATTATTTCACAGAAGTAGAGTATTATCCTAAAATGAATAACGACATAGCATTAATATAGTAACGAATATCTGTTCATTTGGTGTAAGCGTACCTTTAAACGTTTAATTAATGATCTAATCATACATTATATACGTCGTACGCGTCATTTGAAATACGCTCACAAAAGGTACAAAATAACAACTAAAACGTATTTATTAATAGTACAGTAATAATAACGATAATAAATAAATAACCAAAATTATCCGAATAATTTTCCGAAGTTTTTTATAATATCGTCAACGTAAATAATTTTTACTTTATTCTTTGGGTTTATTTAAGCATGAAAAAGTCCACCATCGCTGTTAAACGCCTATGTCTATATATATATATCAATAACGTTGTCGATAAAAATGTAAATACACGTACCCGCACACATTTATATATACAACAATACAGTATTTCTTCATTTTGAATAAACTGAATAACGAGAAATGGTACTTTATTACGTTAAACGCGTATAATGTGCGTGTATATATATATCTTTGCATATTTACGGATTTATAGATGCCTCTCGTCGACTAAAAATAATATTACCCTAAAATTGGGCGAATAAGTATTAAACATACGTGAACAATACTAATTAGAGCGTAGTGAAAATTGAAAAAGCGGTGTACCACGTATCTTTACTCTTTAGATATTTGAATTTACCATATATACCTTTGAAAACTACCTTTATACGTATTCAAAATAGAAGTTACGAGAGAAACTATTATATATTCGGCATTATTCAAAAACGTATGTTTATGTTTTTCGTAACAAAAAAAAATACATTTATTAAATCTACATCATTACATGTTCACGTTTTAATGAAAAAAAAATTATATCTGTTTTTCCGTTATGTTGTGGGCGTATTTATTATATAATAGTCATTGATCTTAATATCTATATATAACATACACGCATGTATATATATATATATATATTATATTCTGAGGGCTTTTATTAACAATTTTCGTGACTTTCTCAAGTGAAAACTTTTAGGTATTTAATATTTATATACCAATAATGTATACTTTTAAAATACTTTGCCAACATATTTTTAGCAATAAAAATTCCATTTTTTATGACTCATATTTATTATATATATATATACACGAGTAGGGTATGAAATGGATAAAGTAAAAGAGAATAGAAGCGAAATTGATATCGGGGATAAAACGCTAGGAGGACGTATGAAAATAATATTTTTTTAAAGTTATTCAGGAATGAAAAATATATTTTAAATATTTATATATAAATAATATTCATCATAAATAGTATTATTATTTGTTACGATTAATACGAAGATTTTGTTGATAACGGACGATAACTATTTTGTTTCTTAATAATTAAAATTGGCTCAATTTTATTAAAAACCCGTCAATTAAAAATAATTAATTTCTTTCAGATTTATGTAGATTTCGGGTATAATCAAATACCTAATTTATATATAATTAAACCGCACATTTTTTCATATTTGAGTACAATCCCAATACTAAAAAAATAATTTTGTATACGTTTTTATTGAATTTGGAAATCATTGTTTAAAAGTTTGTCGATCGTCTATCAAATGAAAATCCATAGACGTCCATACCCCACGTTAATAATATTTATTTTGAAACGTTTCGTAAAAATAATTTTTAAATATAGGTACTGATTTCAATTTAAAATGTAAGATATTTTAATTAGAAACGATTTTGATTAAAATTTAATTCGAATACTGTTTGGAATAAGATTAATTAAAATAATTTTAAGTAGTACGTATACAAAGTGTCTGAATCGGTTTTTAAATATTTTATTAGAGTTGACTATTTAATTTAAATATTTAGTATTATACTCATTTCAAAAAAAGTATTTGGAAGATTCGTTATGGAAAATATTTGTCGAACACTGACAATTTTATAATAAATTTATTTGAACCGCACGCCGTTCATTTTACGATACATAAATATTAAGTGGACCTATATAACTAATTATATCAAAACCGTGGGCAATAGGAAAAGAGAATTGTTCAAAAATAAAAGAGTTCACTGTTTTCAGTATAAATATTTCGTACTACTTATACGAATAATTAATTATTTATAATAATTTTTGAATATTTTACAAGTTTTCATAAGCATAAAACTTATTGTTTTTTTAAGTTCCATACAGAAAAGTAACGATAACTTACTATTTGTCGATCGAATAATTTCGAACGATAATGTATTTTAGTCGACCCAACTTTAAAAATAGAAAAAAGATAACAAACTACGTACACTATATGAATTATTTGAATATGTTTAGTATTTTTAAAAACCAAACAGATACTTATTATTTATGGAAATATTGTGAACTTATTACGTTTATTGTGCGTTAAATTCCGAACATTTTTTGACTCTTACCCAAAAATAATTAATTATTAATAGTAGAAACGAATAATTTATTTGGGGAATTATTGTGAACGTAGTAGTATAAAATTATATTCGGAACTGGGAAATTATTTTTAATTTTATAATTATATAATATAAATATATAAAATAATATAGAATATTTTAAACTAAACCTATTATTCAAAGTTCCTTTAAATTGGACGAATAATATTATAAAGTTAAACGATTAAACGAATATATGTACAAACGAAATCACCATCTAAAAATTAAAAATTGTATACATATATATGTCAAAAAACAAAATAAGCCGTATAATATTATATGCGTGTAAAATTAATGTTTTTTGGTACTTTGACCGAAAATATTTTTAAGTATAAATAATTTGACACGAGAGATTGATGTTGACGTGGAAAATAATTCCCACATTGTATACGTAAGTAAGTTTATGAATTTACCGGGAAATACAAAAGCCGTACAAACATGATTTATGGTACGGTTAAGTGTTAACCTAATTTATTAATTGCCACTAACTTCCATTATATCCCAATTTTAAATATACGGTTTTCGATATTTATTTTACGCTATTGTTTTTTTGTTATCAGTAAGCACATTGAGTATTGTTAAACAAATAATTTGTAAAATTAAATACAAACATCGATTTCGAAACAGTATATTCAAAATTATATAGTAATTGAGGCGAAAAAATTGTTTACGGAATATTTGATTCAAGTTGCACAAGTATTGTATTTTATAATTAATAACGAGTATTACGAATGTATACGACAATTAATGGACATTAATTAAAGCATGTACAAAATTATGACAAATTAACTTTTTTATTGTGGATTCAATATATTTAAAAATGACGATTTTTATGTTTCTAGAGGGTTAATTACAATGTTCAGTATGTTTAACTTGTCTATAATTAAACTTCCATTACGAATAAATTAAAAAAGATTGTAGGCATTTTTTTATAAAATATACATTAAAAATGTAACGAAAATAAAAATTATTCGTGCCATAAAATCGATAATCGTCACTATTGTCAAAACTTAAAGTGCATATTTTATGAGAAAACCATTGTTGTGTAGGTTCTTATTTTGTTCTTGAGTAGGACGAATTTTTATTAAAATATACGTTCAGGAAAAGCATATCGGTTAAATACGAATTTTTAACACGACGTTTTATTATACAATTATTTTATATTTAATAATAAATAATATCGTAATATAAACAGAGTTTAGTTTTTAAATACAAATAAGGGATAACTATCAATTTTAATGTTTTGGATTTGTTTTTTCATATTTTATATTAACGTTTAACGTCAGTTTCTCGGTTATAGGATTTACAATGAATTGCAAAAGTCATTGATGTTTAAAGTTACTTGTGCGTGGTCTTATATGATAAGCCACTTCAAACATTTCAAAAGTACCTATATACATTTTGAAAACTAATAAAGTGATATATATATATGTATTATATTATATTATACGCTATATTATATATGTATAGCCAGATCATTGTTCAAAAAATATTGCTCTCGTCATAAACCTTTCGAAATCTTTATGCAATGTTGGCGAACGAAAATATTCGATGTTATTTTATTGAGTCAATAAATAAATTTTTGTTTTTATATAATACGGGGAAAGACAATAAAATAAATAGTACAATAATAAAAGTGACAAATCTTTTGTTAACATTTAAATATTGAGAATTTTAAAATTATTCGATATACAGAAGCGTTTGTTTTTATTTTAACGTCACTTATGTTATACATACACCACACACACACACACACACACATATTTATATTATATATAAGGTAAATATATTTCTTTTAAAGATTTAACAAGCATTGATAGTTTTATACTTCGAGTTTAAATATTTAAAATATAAAAAGTGTATCGAATTAATTACGTCGGAGAAAGGTAATTTAAAATATTTTAAATTATTGGAAAATTTTAATATAAACGACATAATAATAAAACTAAAATCATTTATACCAATTTTATAAAAAATTATTTTTAAATTATATTATATATAATATTGATTATAATACTGACTTTAATATTATAGCATTATAACACTGAAATATACACTGAATGTTTTAAAACCATAAAAAATAGACGCACTTATATCATAACGTATTATAATTGAAGCTAATTATTCTGTATTTATAAAATTAAAACAACAACGATTAATTTAATTTATAAAATATAATACAATAATAAAATTAATTATTATCGAACACTAAATTTCGGGAATATTAGTAAAATGTGTAATAAAATTATACGTAAATTATAATACGGTAAAAAATTAGATCGTTAAAGAAATTATTCTTCAAAAATTAAACTACACATTTTTTTTTGGAATTTATTATTTAAGAATAAGATATATATTTACGTATAAATAAAAATAAATAATTTAAATAAAAATAAAAATAATTTAAAATAAATAATTTACGTATAAATAAATATAGTTATCCCTAATCCAACGAAATAAATGGAATTATATAATTGTTGTGAAACACGATAAATATAATTGCTATCGCGATATTTATATTTTTACCGAGATATCAAAATAACGAGTAATGTAAATTTTTAACGAGCCGTAGTATTTAATACCTTAATTTAGTTTTCGAAAATACTTTTGGTCTTTAGAAATAATACATCCCTATGATATAAGCGTTCTTTGGTGGACTACAAGCTAAAATAGGTAGTATCTACATGGTGCTTAAAAATAGACTCATTTTTACCATGGAAACATCCTGATATACGCAAGGGTATTGCATCATTTACTTGGAGAATTTCATTAATATATATTTGTTAAAACGCATATATTTTCTTGTAATTATTTCAATATTATTACTATATTGTATACATATGACAAAATAGTTATTTATGTTTGTTTTGTAAACGATTTTCTCATTTATTTCGAATGAAGTTTAAAGTATGAAACAGGATAGTTATTGATCAGAATATACGTAATTTTTGAGAACTATTTATAATTAAATAGCTAATGAAATTAATTTTGTATAAAATTTATCCCTTGTTCTTTTCACATTTTTGATAAATTTTAACTAAATTCGTTTAACTTAAATTTGTATTAAATTTTAATTAAGGAAAGGAAATATAATATTCTGTAAAATACTGTAAAGTATTTACTTCTGTAAAGTACTTCAAAACGTCAAACCCATATAAACTTGTGTTATTCAACAGCCATATGTGTAAATGTTATAATTAGTTTAAGTTAATAAAGTACTTATGGTTTTTAAATAACTGATAATCGAAATTTCACGGTTACGTAAAAATTTGATCGAAAGGATCTCTCATCATCATAATTTAATATTAGGAAGAATAATAAATGTATTAAATAAAATTTACTTGTTACAATAATGTTACAATTATATTACAATATAATAATAATAAAAACGAAATTTTGAAAATTAAACAATGTAATAGTATTTAATATTAATAGGATAACCCTATAGAAAATATTCGAAACAATTTTAAACATTTAAAAAACTTTATCTAGACAAGTATATAGAATTCGATTAAAGATAATTTGATATATTGTTGTAACGTTACAAATGATTTAACATTATGAAATTATGTCGATAATTTTGTGGACAGACATTTTTGTCGATAATTTCTAAATAAAAGATTAAAAAATAAAATTACGCGATAGTTATTCGATATTATTTTCAATTAATTTCCAATCATATTCGAAAAAACGAACAGAATTCTCCAGAGGAAAAAAATCATTCATAATACTGACGATATAATATTTAAATATTTTGGCTTCGTTATTTTTACTCGGATAGTACACAACACAAAGGCCACGGGTAACCTTTTGTGCTGTTACTTGATGGATATATTAATTAATATTTTACATTCGGAACAGGATGTTGTGACATGTTTCAGTTTGTGAAGGGTGACTAACACGATAACTTCGGTATTCCGACTGGTAATAGGGCAAAATATTCCGAATTTTGGACACGGTATAAAATACTGAATCGATTACTGTGTTCAATTTACTTTTCGTATTCACAATCATGCAGGTCGGTAGTGCCACGTTAATATTTATCGTTTACAAACTTAAAAACTATTGAATTACATTTGAAAAAATACTTTTACCGGTAACTTGGTTTACTTAAAGGTTATATTTTTAGAATTTTCGACGTTTAGAAATTACAATAATCGCCGTATTTATTTTACGTGTATAATTACAGTCAATAAATCGTACGGTAAAATTACGCACAAATTTCAACCGACGCAAACATATCGTCGTAATCCGAACTGAAATTGGACGCACATTTATGGCATATCCTTTAATATCCAGTTGTAATACGCTGTTCATTTCGAAATTGTAGTACTCGCCGCTCTAAATTACAATTAAATACTATACTATTCGTCCTAGTTATAAAATGATATGAACGAAATGCAAAATGCCTTCGTAAAAGTACTCAACGACCAGGAGCTAACTACAAAAATAATTCGTTATTTTCCCGTCCAGAATCGATCGATTAAAAATAAGCGTAAACTGAGAATAATCTTAATTAAAAATTTAATAACGTTCATTATAATTAGAGACTTTATACTTTAATAAAATAAAACGTTTTTAAAATTATACCGAATTTTAAACGTGTATAAAAAACATATTCCAAATGTCTTTTTCATTTTCAAAGACGTTTAAAAATATCGTAAAATAATAAGAGATATTGAATAAACATTTGGCAATGAACATTTGAACATTTGAACGTTATAAAAATAAATACCAAATTAACTTTAAATAGTCCTCAGCGATTTGTGCCGAGTTATTAGGTTATATATAAATAAACATGTTTTATATATTTATTAGAAGAAATATGTTATATATTTTCAATATCTTAAGATTCCAAAATAATTGTTTTTATCATATCGATATTTAATCAAAACATTTGTAATATAATTTTGTCCTCAGAAGTTTTTATTTTACTAAAAATCTAAAAATTATATAATATAACGATAACAGAAATAGTAATTTTCGAATTATTTAGAATAATTCTAGGTTTATATTAAAATTTTTATTTTCAAATATATTACTATGTATAGCCAGAATTAATTTCTAATATTTATTATTTCATTTAGTTATTAATCAGAATTTCGAGTTAATTAAGTATTTCTGTCAACCCAAAACATTTATTTTTATAATACTATAAACGATAATCGTGGATTATTATCATAACTACTAATATTCAGGAGATTCATAAAAATCGTCCATCATATAGTCATTACACGGTATAAAGAATACATTATACGTAATTACGACCAATTAAAAATTTAAAAATATTTTTGTCGTGAAAATCGTTACTTTTAATGTTATTCGATTTCAAAAATCCATTAAGGTACATTACATTAAGTAACCAGGTTGTAATAAATCACTGTGATTTCGTAAATTGTCCTTTTTTCAAATCCGCTAAATAATTTTATCACGATTTCGAACCTTATTCTTAGTTAAAAGTAAAAATTCAAGACTTTAAAACGGTCACCAAAAGTGACTCGACGCAAATTGTGTATGCCTATACTGAGACAAATAGACTCTCGCGTTGAATACTGATTAACACATGGAACCAAATTATTTGTATTTCACTTTATCTTCTTCGATACTTTTAATTGGAAACAATAAAAAAATCTGTTTTGACACTATTTGAATTATTGTTTATATAATATATAATTATATATAAATAATTATTTCACAATATTGAAACTTAAAATAAAGTATAAAAACAATAATCTCTTCTTTTCTTCCTCGCATCTTTCCCAGCTATTTAGGGTAGGCCATTTTGGTCCTCAACCTCATTCATGCACACACCATCAGTCCTCATATCACACTCAATCACGTTCAACCACTTCTTATTTTTATTCTTTCTATTTAAAAACGATAACCTATTTATTGGAATATCGTTCCGTAGTTTAAGGTTTTTTTTTTATTTATCCAAGTAAATAATTATCCGAATAATTTATATATTTTAAATTTGTTTTACATAAATAAATATAGGACTAAGCATATTGTAAATATTTTAAATATATATTTATCTTTCGGTTTAATTTTGTGTATACAATTTAAGTTACACAATATACGATAGTTATGTATAAAATTATATTAACCATTTGGTTTTATTATTATTAAATGGATCAAACGAGATTAAAAGAACTTTGCTATTTTAGATGATATATTAGTGGAATATAAATAACCGCATAAAAAATGTCTTGAAAACGTTGTTATAATCGTACAAATTGATATCAGGTGTAGAAAATTACTCGAATACCGTCAACAGAATAATACAAAAATATTCGGGAAAAATTTAATAATTTTATTTTATTCGACGGCTGTATTTACAGTTTATGGTAAATCAATTTACGACTTGAATGAATAAATTCGGTAATATTCTTTTTATTCCATTTGAATGAGCCGTATTATTATTATTGGGCCGATATTATGTGTAATCACCGCGCGTTATATTTATTAATTATTTTTGTTAAACAATAATGTATCCTATTAAACTATAAATTATTTTAGATTTTACCTTCGAATAATTAAAATTATAACTATATATTCTATAAAGTGTATCAACAGTTTGAGTTGTACATTCAAATCGCTCAAAATACAAAAAATATATATTTAATATATCGTGATTTACTAATATACATTTACGTTATAAAAATAGCGGTGTTGTACTGTTATTACATTTGGAGTACATTCGTTTTTATAATATTATAAATACTATGAAAATGTCAAAAAATCGATTTGCCTATATAATGTTATAGGATTTCATTGTTTTGTAGGGTGTTACGAGAATTAAACGTATGCAATTTTATGAATTTTTCTTAAAAAAACCGAACAAAACTTATATCTCAAATTATAATTATAACACTGTCGTGATTACGAAAAGAAAATATTTCTACTCGACAAGTATTTCTAAGGGAAACCCGAAATATTTTTAACGTTAAAAATTTACGTTTTAAATTTTCAATATTTTTTCGACATATACTTTAAGTGGTGCTATTATTCATACACCTAATGTTGTTTAATGCTCGAGAGTAAAATATAATATTAAAACTTCGCGAATAATTATATTTATAATGTTAACAAGTTATTTTATTGTGTTTTCGGACGGTAAATTATAAATTAATTTTTTACTATTAAATATTAAGCGACATAACTATAAATACGAATTAAAAGAACCGAAAAACTCTTTACGTTATATAAACGGGCAAATATATAAATATTTGAAAATCCATAATTTATTTTTTATAATATAGCGAAAACTAAAAATACGCTTTTAAAATATGTAAGACTTAACCACGTAAATAATTTATACGAAATTATAACGTCAGATAATAATTTATTTAGTAAATAATAACGCATGGGTTTTTTTTTGTTTCGAAATGTCGTTATTTTAAATTTATCGTAATACGTTGTCATTAAATAGTCCGAAAACATTTTTTACGCCCGCAAGCACATTATTGACACACGACGAACTTTCCAACCGTATATTTTTTTTGAATATAATCGTACGCATTTGTATGTTACGTTGTAACCAGCATTAACTTACCACCAGTTGACGTACATTCGTTTTCGTTTATTAACCGCATTCTTATTCTCGTCTCGTAAAATAGAGAACCCATTATTCTCTTAATTCGAACTTTAATATCGAACCGATATTATTACGGGTTTGTTACCAATACCATATGCAAGCGTGTCCCCGAGTCTCTTATTTGAAATCCCAAAATGTAGAGTTAACGATTGTTTTATTAAATTTACAATAAACACGCGCTATTATGCCCGTATAATTCATTCCTGTATATTCCGCCGATTTAATTCACAAACATAATAAAACTTTGAGACGTCCTCGCTCGTAATATGAAAAATGATAAACAAAATCACGTTCGAGCGTATTTTTAACCGCGCGTCATCGTTAATCTAATAACTGATTACTTTAAAACCACTCGTACGTACCTATTGATTTCAAAAATGTTTTACGTTCGAAATAACCGTTTAGATAATTTAACTAGTTGTTTGTAATTTTTCGGAATTATAGTTTTTTTTTTATAATGAAGAGAACAACGAGAAAACATGTGTGAAATAATGTGCGATTGTTACTTTAGAGTATTGTTCGCAAATATTATCATAGAACCACCAATTACCAATTACACGAACAATTGTACACTGGCAAATGCGGAAGAACAAATTGTCGTAAAACTAACATTTTTTTATTCGTTAAAATCTAAAAACTACAGTGAAACTGTAATATTGTCGGAAACTACCAAGTCGAATAAATCACACGAGACAAATAATACTAGAACATTTAACGGGTACAAGATATTCTGACCACCAGTATAACTAGCATAATGCAATTCGTATTAAAAATATTACTTCCGTAAAAAAAATTGAATAATTTAGTTTACTACCATTAATAAATGTTTGCATTATTTAATATCGTATTCGTAACAAATGATACCCACCTATACAGTGCTGTACGATTGTACAATTTGACCATCAGACTCTCCAAACTCGCGAAATTCAAACATTTCCCGATATTTTTTAATAATATATCGCGTATATGGCGAGTACGTGTTTATAACGTTCGCCGGCCATTCGTTCCGTACAAACACGACTGTGTCAGATAGCATCCGCGTGCCTAGTGACAAAGTCCCTAGGTTCAAAGTTTAAATCAAGCCACTCTTGTATAACTATTTTTTAGACAGCTGGTCGAATCGATGTAAATATTAGAAAATCATTCGCCTACCGTAGACGCCAATAATTAACGAATCGAAGCGTCAAATCGCGTAAACGTATATTTCGTAATTTACTCGTATATGTATATGGGCTATATTACATATACGAATACAGAAATTGCATTTCGTCAACACGTTTCGCCGTCGACTAATAATTATATAAAATAGGTTCCACAGGAAATGTTTCGCGACATTCTCTTATGGCGTTCCAACGAAATATCCCTCCGTTTGGCAATTCAGAACTGATTGCCATTGCGTACAACGATAGGCCATCTCATTTAATATCGTTTCGTGTTAATGTTACATTAAACGTTACAATGTAACTTTCATTTAGTCGGTAACCCCATTTATTGGAACGGCGTTAATTTATTTCAATCGATTTTACCTCAAGTTCACTCCGTTCTATTTCCGAATTTACCATACGCCACTACTAACTATTTCGTACTAAGCTGTATTAATATCAGATTTATTTCGGACGATAAAATATATTTATCGAATTCTTGTCATTAACGTAGTTACCTGAATGTTAATCGAATTCGATTATTTATTACGTCGTATATATTAATAGCGTATAGGTAAGCGTGTTATACTATATATAAATAAAGTGCCGTGGAACGGATCGTAAAATAAAAATTGTCCCGATTTTTTTGTCGACCATCGAACAGTATTTTTTGATCGTTTATAGGATATTTGATAAACATGAATGAACTATTGAAGTATATTTTTGTCGTTAAATAAACAATAATAATTATCTATGATAATTGATAGACCTATGTGATTCATTTTTGGTCCAACACCTTTATATTTCACGAGATTCACGAATAAAAAAGCCACGTCTTCGATATTTAAAGTGTTGATGAGGGTAATATCTGAGTGTGCAAATTACAGTTTTCGCAGATAACATAAATAATTTCTCATTTTATTTTTTGAAAAGTGTATCGTGGAATTGTTTATTTTTAATCCATATATATCGGGAACTGTAATTTTTTACGGTTATCAATTTGTCATTATGTTACGTTGTTTAAATAATTTCGCCAAATCTTTTCGTTCATTTCGAATTTGATTTTTAGGAGTCGACTACAATGTATGATCGTTAAGCCGTAGACAATTTTTGTTGGTGCGTCACGTTTTTATCCAACAATTGTTAAGCTACTTGGTTTTCTCCGTGTATTAACGTTAGAGAGATACGGTCAGCCGAAATTGCGATTTTCTTTTTTAAGTTGGTTATATGGATTGTTGAATAGATTTTTATTTTCGATTTGTATTTTTAACGTTAAGTTATATGGCGTTTCGTGGTTATTTCATACGATTTGGATAATATACGTGGTGAAATTCGGGGAAATTGTGTCTTCTGTAAACGATCGCGGATCGATGCGACAAACGAAATCATCGATAAAACAAATCACGGGTATATTTTCGTAAGCTATTACGAGTTGTAAGTTATTTAGCTGGCTAAGGTATATTACAAACAATCAAATTAAAACGAGAAAATTATTCTTGCGGTCACTCAAAAAAAAAACCGTTTAGCACACGACGGAAATGTCAGATACAGTTTATTTCGCCGTTTTCTACAATACGCGGTATGGAACTATTGCCGTTAAACCCAACGTCAAGGTTTTGTCGCATATATATATTTATGATTTTGACACGCGTGAGTGTTATTATAATATGAACTCCCGGTTGAATCGACGTTTATTCGAGCCTTTGAGTGCAGTGGAAACACCCCTCCCGTCTTTATTTCACTGTAAAGATACGATAAACGCGGAAAAATTGATTTTCACGTATAATAAAAATGTCCACTAAATAATATGTTCTCGCTTCCAAATTGAGAATATAATTTATTACATACGTTATGTCAAATTCTATAATCACAAATCACCGAAGTAAACGTAAATATATTCGACTTCAGTAAGTTATAAACTTGTTATTCGTCAATACTAAATCTACATAAAATATATAGATTAATACGTATCAGTACCTGTTTTCTCTAATTAAATAACACAAATAGGCGTAGCAATTAAATACATTTAAATATAACGATTCTACTTCATAAACTGCTAAGGTTCGCTCGTATACAATAAATAAACAATTAAGATTTACAACGTTTTAATGTGTTTTAATAAGAATTTGTACGTTATGTATATATAATTATCTCTCCCTTGTTTTCTCTTCTTTGTAATTTGTACTAAATAATCAAAATGTAATTATTAAATTACGAAACAACAAAAAACGTTAAACTATTATTGTAAATCGGTTAACAAATTATTATATTACAACCCTATAACGCGTTAAATTTATTGTACATAAATGTGGCGTGTAGTTTGATAAAATAAAATTTATATATTTATACCTTTACGATTCGAACAAAAATAGTAAAACATAATTTATAATAATTCTCCTGTTTTAAAATTAAAGAAGATAACCAAGTAAGCCAAAAGTTACAGCTTAATACGTGCTTAATACGTTTTTTTATTATAGTTTTAATTTCTTTTCTTACAAAAATACTTACGTCTACGTATAAATTTAAAACAATATACGTGTCAATATTCGCGTTATTTGACCAATTTATTATCGAACTATTAAAAAAATGAATATATGCAAGGTTAGTGATTATAAAAATATCTTTAATATGACACTTTTCGTCAATATAATCTGTAATTAATGAATCAAGGTTAATAAATTGGACGTATATTTTGTAACGGAACGCAATAAATAATGACTGAACTTTAACAAAATTGACAAATTGAATTTGATCGTATTTTCATTTTAAATTAAAATTGTATTATCATATTTTTAATGATAAATTATAACAACGAATTACTTACTTTTAACAATAAACTATAAACCATAAATTAATCTTTAGCTTTTTATAAAAATATTTTGGTCTTTTAAATTTTATATTATCGATATTCCGACACTTTTGAATTAAATTACAATTTTTGGCCACCGTTATATCTTCTATATTACAATTTGTATTGTATTAAATAACCTTAGTACACCAAAATACTTTCAAATCACCGTTGTTGTTAAAAATATAAATTGATTGATGATGATGATGATGATGATGATGATGTAGATCATTTCTATCTGTATTTAAGTTATTAAATTATAATATTTTACAGTTACGAGTATAATGTTATTTATGTCAACACCATAATGCTTATGACATAAATTTTGTAGGGAACAAAAAAAAACTTTTAAAATCATGAATTCAGAATGTAATTATAAAGTATTTTAGATTCAGTAAAACGTTTGTTATATTTATTTAAGAAATTAAAAATTTTGGTAATTTCAAATGTATATAAAACTATTAATACAACAATATATTCATTAACGTAATGAATATGGAAAAAATATAATTTCCTTCTATCATCAGTTATGAAATAATAAATTAAAACCTTAACATTTTCGTATAATATAAATTATACGGTACCGTAAAGACTTTTGTTAGTCTTTAGTTGTTGCTCAGAATTTGTGTCTGGACAAATATACTTCTTTTTTTGATAAATTTGTTCAAAGATCGAATTAATATCTAGATCGATATGACTACGTATTATTTTTAAATCGTTATAAAATGGCGGTGGGATCAACGAGGGTTAAATTAAAAATTTGTTTGTTTTTTTTTTTTGTAGATATCTTTGAAAAATGTCCATCTTTATAATTTTATGTAACTGTTTTATCCATTTTTTTGAATACGTAACAATGTTTTATTTGGTAGCAGTTGACATTTCTCCTTTAATGTTGCAATGTAATTTGGACAATGATTCAAATTCTGCATGATAACATAAAGAAAAATTGCGTTCGATTCAATAAATTGTATAGATTTGACTACAATATCGAACAAATTGCACAGTCGAGTAAAAATGTTCAATAAAAAG
Source organism: Geopemphigus sp. TES_GeoC_2020 (assembly GCA_025469175.1). Classification (NCBI taxonomy): domain Eukaryota; kingdom Metazoa; phylum Arthropoda; class Insecta; order Hemiptera; family Aphididae; genus Geopemphigus; species Geopemphigus sp. TES_GeoC_2020. The sequence goes on from JAIPRN010000079.1 coordinate 38,309, forward strand.
AAAATATATATAAAACTTATTTTTCTTACAAAACTTTTCATATGTATGTGTCTACAGTCTAGGCTTAAGATGTATGTATTTATCAATTTAATTTAAAGTTGTTCGGTTCTACATAAACACGCCAACGAGAAAAAGTTCTTTTTTCTTACACTAATCCTGATCTCAATTTACTTTATTTATCGAAAGCGTATATATAACAATTACGACATAACATCGAGCAATAATATGCGTTACAATTGTGATAAGTGAAATGGCGTGAAAAAGTATATTATTTATGTTGGAGCAATTTAATTAGATTCCGAATCCAAGTATTAGAAATGTTTACCCTAAACGGTGTCGTTGAATTTTCTTCTTTCAAATATATTTCACAAATACGAGGTTTTCTAAAATTAATTAATTTCCAATGCCTTCGTTTTACATACTACATTCGTGTTTAGCCGCCGTACACTCTCTAAATACCGATATAACAATACGCTTATATTGTGTATAGAACGCGTAATTTTTTCTCCACGTTACGTGCGCCAAAGAAAGAAACGTGTTTATTAATTAATTAATTTTCTATAAGACGTTTTTAAAATAATCGTTTCGTATATTCGATTCACCGCGAGTTGTTTAAAATTTGAACATTTCAAACGTCTTAACGTGTAAACAATTACCAAAAAACTATATTTACCTATATCCATTCGTTCATGTGTAAACTATTACGCAGTAGAAGGTCGATCGTTTAGTTCGCGATTTACTTCGTTGTTTTTAGGTAACAAAATAATGGCAATTATAAATTCATAATATATATTTTGTATGTTTAAACGCAACGACACCTAAGCAAATTGCGAATAATTGTTAATAAGCGGCATAAAATATTTTATAATATAGACATTTCTTCCACTACATTCAAAGTAGCTTATTTTTTTAAATTACGTTGTTTACACCAGTAATAGTAAATGACATTACAAAAGTATTAATAATATTTAAAACGAACGTACAAAATACTTATTTATTCAGAATAAAACTTAAAAATGTTACGCATTTTCACTATAAATATTATTTTATATTGTTTGTCGAGTTTTTAAAATTTACTATTGTTTTTTTTTAAAAATTTATCTTTTTACGTTCTTCGTGGATGCTAGAATATGTTTGTAGACATGATCACGATATATATATATATATACGTGGAAAATTCGATAGAAGCTGAACTACTTACGATTGACAAAACTGAAAATAATACAGGCGTTTTCGATCTGACAAATTTATGGTGAAATAATGTTGTTCCAAATTATATTCAAAATATTGTTTCCAATACTCCCCTAAGTATTAACCGTGTAGTGTAAATTTCACATTTTTTTGGGCTAGTTGAAAAAGAGGAAGCGCATAGGCACTATGAATGACACGTAAATTGGATTTCCGTCACCCGTTAACTTATGGACCTAACCGTTAGAGTTTCCGTCGAAGAAAAGAAACGTAGAATTTAATTTGACTCGATGACACGTGTACTCCCAAAACATTAGGTGGTTTTTTTTGTATGTATTCTTTTGGACTACGGGTTCGACTCGTGTGTAGGTACATTGTTTTCTTTGATCACGTTACAATCGTAACTATTGTTAAACTTTCGTTTCGGAATAAATTTATATATATATTTGAATTTAAATTTATTAATTAGTCGTTTACAAAAAAACAATCCTCGTTATCGTGAAAGAGTTCGATAAATATAATCTTTTCGTATTCGAGCATATTTATTCAAAATATGGGACGAAATTTTCACAGCATTCTTAGACGGAATTATTTATTGAAATTATATAACTCAACCAACACAATGCACATGGGGACTTATACTAAGACGATTTTATCGTTTAATAGTTCGTGTTCCAAACGCTTTTAAATACTAAATTGGAATTTCCCGTTAATTACGAAAATGTAATTTTTGTTTGATAAATATCGCCCGTGAATAAGCACTGTCGGTGATCGATGACGTGAATTAAATTCAATTTAAAACAATTTGATGTCCACCTTCAGTCCGCGTTATGCGTTATTAGTCAAATTTCTATTAACTCTTGTAATTTCATTTTCCGGCGGGATTTGGGAACGGCAGCGGTAATAATGATACGATCTGCAGCAGCAGCAGTGGTTAGGTTGTACCGGTGAAAATAAACCGCGGGATCACGGAAAATTTCGTGCGCGTGACCAAGATGGATGCCCTCAGCGACAGACCCGATTCTCTGGCGGGTCAGGTTGTCGTCGTCGACCTACGATGACAATAATGTGCCGTTTTTGTGTCATAAAATGTTTACGACACTCGCCTACTTGGATACTATCAGCCGTACGTCGGGGTATATTTTACAAAAATTACGGTCAAATCGAGAAACCGGAAAAATTCCGTTTTTTTTTTTGACGCGAAAATTAAACCGACGCCGAAATGGCCATACGCAAACGATCACTTAATAATATAAACCGGATCGGAATTGTACGTTATACGATTAATTTTCTACTAATGCTCGCGCATAAATTTTTATTTGATACACGCCGTAACGTTCGTTTATTCGTTATGTATATAAAACGGGCGCACTTGTGATACGCGAGCGATATTTATCGGGTTTTTCGAACGTTCCCGTTGTTCATTGTTTCGAATATATCAAGGGTTATAAAAATACTCGTCGCGGGTCGACTGTTTTATTTCAAATAGCGAAACGTTCGATATTTAACACACTTATTGTCGACCGATTAGTAGGGAACTCTGACGGTGTAAAATAATAGCTAGCCAAAGGAAGTAGAATTACACAATACGGTATCGTTTAACCTATTCAACTCAACGACTATTGGTCCCATCGTCGAAATATATCGTACCGTGATATGATTCTACGTTTCGTATGAAAACAAAAACACAATAAGTAAGAACGATCGAATTTAACTCAAAACAAAAAAATGCTCCGATAAATAATAATAAGCTAAATAAATTTGCTCCGTTTAACACTAGCCGCCTTCGGTCACTCGATAAATTAGTCCGTCGTGCCTTGGACGCAGACGTGGGCTTAGAACGTCCAGACAATACGCTAGTTAATTTGTATAACGATTTAAACCGGAGTAAGCGTAATTACATTCAGACGTTCAAAGTTTTAATTGTTTAAAAACAAAAACGATAAAGTATTCACGGTTTTCGTTATTTTTACTTTTCTCCAAAAGAAAAGTAAGATTTGTGTAATTGTTTCCAAAGTTTACGTTACTACGCGATTCTTGAATCTACGATCCCGGTAAACCCTTTTTAAACATAAATATAGGGGAACAGTGGGTATTCAAATTACTAACAACATACCGTTCCGAGTAACATTTCTATTTACGAAAGCGTTTAAATTAAAACGATTACGCGCCACAATTCTTGTAATAACAAGCGAATTCGGTGTTTTTTTTTCAACGTCTCAGATAATCGCTTTACGCGTGTTTTCTAAATTGTATTTCGTTTAGTAGTTCCCGTTAATCGTCTCGATATCGATTATTTATTTCGGACTACAAATCGGTCTTCATTTTAGTAATACAATTGTACACAGACTTACCACCATGTGCTTATAAATTAAGCGAACATTTCTCGATTTTTCGATTTTGTTTTCTAAAAAAGTCAAACGGTTAACTGTGGCGTTTTTTTATTACTCAGAATTTGCCTAGTTTTTTTTTAACGATACCCGAAACATTTGGGTAGACGTTATTAGAATGTCTGCGATAGAGCTTGTAATTTGAATTACAAATTAGTAATCCGTATAGTCGAATAAAATGTCCGTTTTCGTATTCCAGTTTTCAAACCTCTTCTCTGGTCGACATCAAGTTTTACATAGAGATTCTTCTTGATTCCAGAAATACTTGTAACATTATTTTAACCATTCTGGTGGTTTTACACTAGAAATTTGTAGGAATTTTCGGAATTTGTTTATGTTATGCGTCGTTCCGTAGTAAATTTCGATTCATTATTATATTTTAATAAGTTTTTAATAGTACATGGTACGTTATACTTTGTTTTTGGGGATTTAAAAATCATAAACAATTTGTTTTTCATCACCTTTTCCGTATATTTCAATTAGCATTTTATAGTTAATTACGATTATATATTGTTTTATTGTTTTTCACGATGGATATAATTATTAACCCATATTATATGAAAAGTCGCGTTCCAAATTTTTTGATGATACGTTACAGTTTTTGAGTTTCAGGCATTTCAAACGTTTTTAAATAGTAAAATTTTCATTTCCAGTAAAATGAAACACTTGTTGATTGTCAACGGTATTTTAGACGTTACGGACACCATCGTATTTTTTAGCCTTCGACTTTCAAACCGAATTTCATTAAATATGAAAAGTGGAAATATTGACGTTCTATACTTCTTGCATATTATTCTTATATTATCGATGTTGATATTTCGCTTTAGAATAACTTAAAGATTAATTTCTATTTGTATGCTATTGTCGTTTATCATTCAAGTTTAAAAGGATTCTATTATATCCGTTTCAGGTTTCAGAAGACATTTAATCTAAATAAAATTTAAGAGTTCATAAAATTCAAGCGAATTTTCGTATTTAGGTCGCCTTAAAAACTTTTTGCGCTCACTGGCAACTATTATCATTATTATATATTATAGTTTAAGGTAATATAATAGTTTAATTTTCAAATTCGTTCTTATGATTAATGCTAATTCGAACTTTCGTATTATTTAGTTTATTATTCTTCGGGGTACAGTAATGTCGAGTCCATTAAACAATATAACTTATAACAATGATACATATACAAGATCGGAATATTGTTATTAAAGTCCGTACAAATATTCGATATTTATAAGATAATAAACGTATAATTGTAAACGTTTTTATTAGACGTACATCCGTATGACTTACGTATACCTCATAAACTTGTCTTGATTGTTGGAAATAGAAAGCGTTATATACACATAAATGTTTTAATTTTAAACGTTAAAGCGCCACAGATTTTCATTACAACGGTTCCTAATTTCGTTATATTACGATGAGATGTGAAATGGACAAGATATTTTGTATTAATTAAACGATCGAAACATAACCGATTAAAACCAACCGAATTAATTTTTCCTCCGAAATCGTATTCTAAGAAAATCTAGTCATACACATTTTTTGACCTGTTAAAAATTATCTTACGTTAAAACCTACCGATTTCGAAAATTAAGATTTTGTTATAATGTTTAATACGTTTACTGACAAAGTATTTGTCATTCTTGTGACAGATGAATATATTTTTCAGGATAAATTAAATTCTCCAACTATGTCCGTATATCGTATACACGTTATGTATATATATAAATTTAAAACAAAATAGAATCTTCTATATTTCTTTATATTTTTCACATTCACAAATTGAATGTTATCACAGTAGTATATCAAATATATTTAATATTAAATAATTTTTTTAACGTATTGTTCAAAATAAATTAAAGAAACAGTTGACTAGCGGCCCCTCAGAGGAACACTCCACAGTGTTACGGATATGGCGAACTTGGGACCCCAAGCCTCACACTGACTTTAATTAGTTTGGTGTGAACTAGCCCTCCAGGTTGTAGGTTGAGCGATAGGTTAACAACCTGTACTCGGAAAAAAAATTCTGTTAAGAAACTAATAAAATTCTTGCTTCGGACACAAATTTTCAATACAACTCGGAAACAGCCCGGATTAGAAGGATACAGGATTGGAACATGAAACATTAGATCACTTTATAAACTGGGTGCACTTAAATATATAAGTGACGCGGTGAAAAAATACAAGAATGTACTAATAGTGGCACTGTAGGAGGTCAGGTTGCCAAGAGAAGGGAACGTGAAAGCCAACAGAATAACACTAATTTATAGTGGAACCTCCAATGGCAAACATGAGAATGAAGTACTACTTATAATAGTAAGAAATTTACTCCTGTAAATGATAGAATTTGCTATATTCGTATGGCCGGAAAATTATATGATATTATATTGATATGTGTATACCTATCGACAGAATTGGATGAAGAAGACGTGAAGGATATGTTTTATGATGAATAAGAAAGAGTGTTTGATGGTCTACCAGGACACAGTTTAAAAATTATATTAGGAAATTTCAACTCACAAGTTGGTTAAGAGATGATATATAGACCCACGAGAGGCAATGAGAATATACATGACAATTGTAATGGAAACGGTACCAGATTGGTTGAATTTGCGATAGCTAATGGCCTTATTTAAGAGCAGAAGTTTCTTTCTCAGAAAAAATATAAACAAATACACGTGGACCGCACCAAACAAAAGATATCAAAGTCAAATAGATCATGTCCTGGTTGATAAAGTACGTCGATCATGTATAAATGACGTAAGATCAAAAAGAGGAGCCGATGGTGACTCACATAATTTCTTAGTGCTGATTAAGGTAAGAATAAGTCTATCAAACTAATGGAAAGTGAAAAATAAAAAATAAATTATGTTAAGTTCGATGTTGATAAATTGGAAGATGAAAGCTTACTTTAACAATTCCAGTTGGGAATAAAGGATACAGTGAAACTTTATTCGACTAAACAAGAAAGGGTGCCAGAAATACAAACTGCGTGAGAAATAATTAAGAACTCAGTTTTGGAGGTAGCCAAAAGCTTAATTATACAACCTCGTAGATCAAAAGCAAAGCAATGGTTCAACTAAAAATGTGCGGAAAGCATTGAGTTACGCAATGAGGTTAGATTGCAAGTGATACAGTGCCCAACCCAGTTAAATATGAATTTATAAAAAAAACCGGAGAAAAGAAGCACATAAAAGGATAAGACAAGAAAAAAAGAAAATGAAAACGGAAAAGATTGAAAAATTGGAAAGTTATAGATACAACCCAAAGGAATTTCATAAGCAATGTAAAACTTTAAAAAATTGATATAAACCAATAACGCAAATTATGGTAAATAAGGAAGGGGGGCTATTGTCAAATAGTAAAAAAATAGCAGATAAGCTCGAGAATTATTTTAATCAATTATTGAATAGTGAATCTAGTGTGAACCAAAGAGAATATGACGACGAAGGTGAACCTACAAACAACAGCTTAGAGTGTGAAGAAGTGGAACCAAGCAGGGTAGAGATAGAAATGATCATTTAATCACTTAAGAATAATAAGGTTGCAGAAGAGGATCGAATTTGTGAAGAACTACTGAAGCTAGGAGGTCCTAATGTAACTAAAGGAATGTTTATACTCATATCTATAATATGGCATAGAGAAGAAATGTCAGTCGAACGGGGAACATCAATTATTCGCCCAATATTAAAAAAAGTGATCCTAAATGCATAAAAAGTTATAGAAGAATATCGATCTTAGATGTGGAGTATAAGATTCAATCTATGTTTCACTTTAGAAGAATAGAAGATATATTGGAGTAAATAATTGGAGATTATTAATGTGGCTTTAGGAAGGGAATATTCACGACAGATCACATATTCACAGTACGGCAAATTCTAAGTAAACATTATGAATATAATAAGAATATTCATTTAGTGTTTGTGGACTTCAAACAAGCGTATGATAATATAATTTGGAAAAACTTTTGGGAAATCCTGACAAACTTGTGTATTCCAACTAAAATCGTAAGATTAATAAAACTATGCAACAGTAATAAAAAATGTGTGGTCAGGGTACAAGGAGAACTATCATAATCTTTCGAAATTAATAAAAGCTTAAGACAAGGTGACTCATTAAGTCACCTATGCTTTTTAATTTAGCGTTAGAAAGTGTAATAACTATAGACGATGGAAGTAAATGAAAATTATACACTCGTAGCATATGCGAATTATATAATAATTATGAGCGATACGAAGTAGAATACCGTAAAAAGTATGTCAGATTTAATGAAAGTATGCAAAAACATATTGGGTTATAGATAAACCAGGAAAAGTCTAAATTTTTGTTCATGAGACATACGAGATGATGAAGACGAATCAGACTTGAAAGCATGGGAATATTCTTTAAACAAGTACATGACTTTAAATACCTCGGAGTCAACATAAACAATAGGAATTGTATGCATAACGAGATTAAATTCCGTTTAAAGGCTGGCAATGGATGTTATTTTGCCACGTCGCATCTGTTTAAGTTAAAACTATTGTCGAAAAAAGTCAAAGAGACGCTATATACTGCATACCTCAGACCAGTTGTCATACGCATGTTGTATCAAGGCTACAATAGATGGCGATGAGAATATATTAAATATATTTGAGAGAAAGATGCTAAGGAAAATGTATGGTCACATCTATAAACCTGAAGCTCAAATATGGGAGAAAAGATCCAACTGAACAACTGAAACAATTTTATGGAAAAGGAAATATAGTTCAATTTATAAAAGGTGATAGACTAGAATGAGCAGATCATGTCTGGTGAGCCAACAATTAGTTTAATCAAAACAGTATTCTTGAACAACATAAGTAGAAAAAGACCTCGCGGTAGACCGAAACAACGGTGGCTAGATGTAATCAAAAGATACATAGTAGAACTGAGACCAGATTGGTATGGGGATCGAAATTTTACGTACAATAAGGTAGAGCGGAAGAAATCGGAATTAGCAACAAAAGGCCTAAACGGTCTATAATGCTTTAAAAAAAAAAAAAATACTCGCGGAACATATTTTTATACCGCATATCATAAAGAGCTGAGAAAAATCATTATTATTTCATAAAATAACTGATAATAAAGGTCCATTTGGAAATGGTACCGATGTATTATTGCAATTCAATTGTCGCATATTATATGAGTCATTACGAAAATGCTACTAAACGGTCATACGAATAATACGAATATTAACACAGAACACAATACGAATGTATATATATATCAAAATTGTACTTAAACGCGATTAAAAATGTCTATTATTGATTAAATAAATTAACATGAAATGCCTGTTTGAGGTTATACATAAATATATAAATTGAAATTATAACGTTTATTATTTTATTATATTACATCTTATAAATTATAAATGCAATATATTTAAACATATGTTCTATGTGATATTGTTAAAATTAGATAATTTTATTAAAAAATTAAAATTAGATTAAAATTTTTAAAATTATAAATAATTTTTAAAATTAAATTAAAGATTAAAATTTTAGATAATGTTAAAAAAAAAAAGTTTACTCCAAACATGATTGTTTTACGATATTTCTTTTTAAAATCTGAAATCCATTAACAGCACTTTTTGAGTTACAAAAATAAGTCAAATAAAGTCATTAAATTAAATAAAAACACGGTACTGTATATATGTATATATATTATTCTTAATATTCTATTTTCATTTTACATAGAATTTTATTTAACGACAATTGTGTGTTAAGGCATTTATCTAGCATGAGTTACCCATTTTATCATATATTTATGAGATTTTAAAATAATAATTATGCTTTTCGGTTAGGCTTTCATTTTAATATTCTTTTAAAAATCATATAAAATTCGTATAGTTGCTAGCCTATCGTTTGTCGTAACTCAATATACCTATCTCATAGATACCTCAATATATCTATCTCATATATACCTCAATATACCTATTTCAGAAATTTTTGAAACTTATGACTGGGACAAAAGACTTATGACATTCGCGTATTTGTTTAATTATATCCCAAAAATAGCTGACTAAAATATAAAAAAATTTATTTTAAGACAACGTTAGGTATGTACATATATTGTTTTCCAATTTTAGAATACTTTGAGGTTTTTCTTTTTTTTCTTCTGACTTAAGGGCATATTTCGTCGTTTTTAAACATATCGTTGCATATTTCGTATATATTGAAAAATCGTAATTAACAGTTTTAATAGCGTTTTCAACGCTTCGTGAAATAATGTTAATTATCCAACCCGCAAATAATAAACTCAACCGACTGTTTTGACATAAAACGTTAATGGTTAGTGACGAAAAAGCTTTTATTTTAAAAGACGAAAATACAAAAGCTATGTTATTAAAAAAAAAAAAACGTTAAACACTAAAAAGGTCGCTTATAATCGGTTTGAAAAAGTCGGTTAAAATTAATTTTAAGTTCCTGCATACCTACATATTTGGTGACCTCTTTTATCTAAAACTACAATTCCTCGGTTCTGATTATGACACATTTGCCTAGCCGGTTCGTATTCTGTACATTTATGTGCGCCGGTTCTGTCGCGAAAGACGTATTCAACCCAAATTTCGCACGATCCTTTTCCTGTTCCCGTTTTACGTCCGGGAGTGTTATTCCGTTTCATTTTGGTAACGAGACGCGGGTAACGACCATGGCGCGTGCGTTACCGTTACGCGTCACGTTTGTTCACCGTTACACGGTGCACCCGACGTGTACGCGCATATACACAGTTTCCGCCCTCGGCAAGCGCGTGCGTGATCGCCAGCTTTCGTGTCGCTCACGCCGCGTCGCCAACGGGCTAGCACGTGGACGCGGCGCGGCTAGTCTCCACTCCGCGTTCGTTACCGACGCGTCGTCTCGTCCATTCGCCATTAGTCTGGTGCGCAAATTCGTCGGCGCCGACGTCGTCTTCTGTGTCGACCGCGTAAACGGAAATTCTCGTCGGCACAGGTACGCAAAAAAAATTGCACGATTATTTTCCCGGTCGCACCTATGGCCCAAACATTTGGAACACGTACCGGTGTACCGTGCGAACCACAATACGCTGCGCACGCGTTTACTGTAACCGCGTTGCAGGTTGTTCGATGTGATCATTAGCCGCGGTCGTTGTTTTTTCGACTTCGAATCTATAATTAGTCGAAAAATCGTCACCGAAAATGGTCGTACGCGCGTACAATTTCCCGCGCGCGACAAGGCGCTTGTACATAATTACGTTTAACGGATAACGGAATTTATGAGTGTACCGTGTTCTCCGACGCACATTCTATGGCCACTCTATCCAGTTAACCGAGATATGAACCGGCTTTTCGGTTTGTGTGTGTGCCTCAATATACTTATCGCGAAACACAATCGGCGCAATACGCGTTACATTTCCGTTATTATTGCGTTGTACGTTCGTAAAATGTCTACCATTTTTCGTAGCCTTTAACACGTTTTATCGATCTTACGAAATCATATAATTTTAAGCCTGACACGACAACTTTTCTGGCCTTGATCAGATTCTAATACTTTTCCCATCGATTTCAAACGTTTCGTCTTACACGTAATATTGTTGTAAGCCTGTCACGCTTTAATAATTTAAAACGTAAAATGTACTCGGCCGTTTACGATTTACTATGTTGATATTCAGAATACGGTTGATTATTTTTGTTACACTTTAAATGTTTAAATCTTAAAAGGGACAAAATTATAAATTTGTTTGTATGAGAATACATATAAAATAAATGTAAATTCGTCACCGGCACTTTCAAATGTTGATATATTATAAATGTCGACTAAACAAAATTGAAATGTTCGTAACATTCGGGAATTGTAATTTATTAATAATAAGGGACCCTAAAAGGAACTTGTTGTGTCATTAGTTAGGTTATTTGTTGTACCGTATCTGCTAAATATCATTTTGGAAGGCGTCGAGTTAAATTGTGAATTTCTATGAAAAAAATCGGTAGAAAATTAATTAAAAATCCCGAAATAATTTATAGTCAAAAATCGACTTAGCCATTACAGTTATATAGTATTTCGTAAATTGAATACAAACGGTACTATATGAAGATGATTGTTGATGGATTTATGAACTCGGTCAGAAAATTATCAAAATATAGTGTACGATTTTAATTTAACGTACTGAGCTAATAAGACTTTTCGAGTTGACCTAACCTGACGTATGAACAATAATACAATATATATTTAAATGGAAATCACAATAAAGTTTATTATGTATTTTGGATTCGAAAATTCTTCGTTTTTTTCGTAACATACAAAATTACGTTCAAAGTTGTTTTAATACGACGTCGTAGTTCGCAAAATATCGATATAACTATTCGTTTTCGTAAATTGTAAATTGTATAAATTATGGTAATACGTTCCCGGAGTATAATTAAATAGCGGTAAAATATAATATATTCAAATAGGAAGGAAATTCGTGAAACTTATTTTTTATTCGATTCAGCGTTACTTTGAAAACTCACCAAATTTTGGTGGATAAACGAAGAAAATGGTTTTATGATTATACACCGAGTGTTTTGCGGAAAGTTCTCATTTTTTAACTTTATATATAATTTTTTAAAGATATATTAAACTAGTTTTAAAAATACCTAGTTAAACATGTATGTACCAAACGATTTTTAATAAGTGCTTTTAACAAATCGCTAAATTTATGGATTAATAATATAATATAATACTATAATAATATAATAATATAATTATATAATTATATAATAAAATAATATTATAATAATAATATATATTACTACTATTATATCAATAACTACCGAAATAACGCGAGTTTATGTCGTTAATTCAAATGCGTAATTTCTCCGTTAATATTTATTCTAAAACAAATAAATATAACGAACCGAGTTCTACTTCGTTTTCTAAATCTACAATAGTCTTTTGAATTAAAAGTAATATTCGACTACAACGTCGGGTTTATGTTACGCCAAGTGTGAAGTATCGTCGTAATAACCTATGTGGCGTTCGATTATAATATTGAATTCGTTTTTTTTTATTTCTCGATTTTCACAACTATTCGCAATTAATAGTCTGTTAAAATCGCCGAATAAATACGTTATTAACTTTCTACATCGGACGACGTATGTTACAAACGAATAGGTAGTTTCTTTACATTTTCAACGCGTGAATTCCGAGCGTTAAATTTAGTGAATACGTTGTTGTTTAACCACGTAAGTCATTCAACAACAGCTCAAAATAACTTTTATCCGAAAATGTTTTATTTCATTCAACCGTCAGTTAACGCGCATCGTTTTATCGTTTACTATTATTTACAGTACGTTAAAAAGCGATTTTATTTAAAACGATCGAACCGTATTTATTTATCGTTTGAAATTATTGACGAAAATATATACGTTGTGTAGACGCACTCTATTCGAGTCTTATATGAAATGTAAAAAAAAGTTTCGAGAGTACAAATTGTAAATGTCATCCTGTTATATAATCGAAAAACGCGAATATGAATCGAAAGGTTCGGTATTTCATTCGCGTTATCGAACTAACCCGAAATTAAACGCAAATCGGTACAACGCCGTTGATATTATTTTTATTAACACAATAATTACGGCATTTTCAAACGAAGCGTACGATTAATTAATTTTTGCCTTAATACGGTCGGTTTAGTGGTTTATAATATATCCCGTTGCGTTACAAACGTTTGTTTCAGTTGATTTTTCTGCACTGCATCGAAACTAAAATGCTGGCCGCGAATTGTTTTTAGTATTTTTGCGCATTGCTCGCCCGAAAATCGATACACGTTATTTATATTCCTGCATTCGTGTGTATTGTGTACATTCAATGGGAAACGCTGGTGCCACAAGACGGGGATCAATATTCTCGAAGCAAGACTCGACCGGTGATGAAGGCTCAACCAGACACAGTAAACGGCTGTCTAGCCGGCAGAATACGCTACTTGAAGAAGAGGAGTTCCCGCCAGAACCACCACGCATGCCTCCGCCGGAACCGCTGACAATGCGGCAAAAAGAATTGCTCACCGAAACGTGGAAACTGTTAGAAGAGGATATCGCGAAAGTCGGTGTCATCACATTCGTAAGGTACGCTTTACGTTCGCGTATTGTATTTTAGATGGACGCGGTTTCCCTGGGTATTAGCGGCACTTGGATATCCAAGTGGACTACACGTTTTACACACGCGCGTTAATAGTTTTTTGGGTTTACCGGTTGAAGCTTACGGTTCGGGTTTTTCATTTTGAAAAAAAATTTAACGACGAAAATCGCTTATTTGTATACGCCAATGCTTCTTTAACTCTAATGTGAGATTTATATATTAAATATAATATAAATCCATATATATATATATCCCGTTAAAATTTAATAAAATTTAATAAAATTTAACGTTAAACAAATTTTAAAAAGTTGTTGATTTATTATTTTAATTTTAATTTGTATTTAGTTTAAACATTTTCACTTTGATCGGTAAAATATAAAAAAAAAATGATAATTAAACAACATGATAAAGTATCCTACTTATATACGATGCGAAATTAGTGAATTAGTACTGTAATGAGTACTGTAAACACAATCGATATTCCAACATTAAATATACACGCTATGTTTAGATATTAGATAAATATTAATTAAACGAAATCTAAAAGTTCCTCGTTTAATTATTGTAAATACTATTTATTAACTTATTTATATATTTAATTGTAAACAAAATGTCGAAAACAATAAAATAATATATATAACTTACATATTAATAATATATAATATAATAATTATTTACTATTAAAATCCACCTGAATATTATTTAGCTAACGTCATAATCATTATATAAATACCTGGAAACAATGAAAAAAAAAACATCAATATCGAGTAATACTTTTAACATTTTAAATGCATTATGTCGACACGTAATATATTTTTAATAAATAATTTTCTCGCTGTATAAAGATTTTCTTTAAAGCTTTTTATTCGTATGGTTTTTTTTACAATTTGCGTGTATAAATATTACGTTTATTTAATTGAAATAAACTAATAACGTTTTTGTAATAACGACCGTAACAAAAAGGAGTGAATATTAAGTTTTAACTTTGTTATTTTATTTATATGTAAAGAGTTAAAATTTGTTTTGAATTCGGACTAACAATATAATTTATATTTATTTTTACAGTTTCATTCAGCCCGGCTATTATTAATATAATGAAAACGGGTATACGCTATTTTTTAACATTAACAAAAATATGAAAACAATAGCTTTTCGTTTAAAAATACGTTCTAATAATACACAAATAAATATAACGTAATACATTTTTGGTCATTCGTTTGTGGATGTATAATTTCTTATAATTTACGTTTTTATCGCTTTTCTATTGAAATAAGTTTCTATATATTGTTACTTTTTTGACGTGTGTGTGTGTGTGTGTGTGTGTGTGTGTGTGTGTGTGTGTGTGTGTATTTTTAGCCAGACGGAATAATTTAATTTTCCAAACGTCTATACAGGTTGATGTAAAATATGTATTTAATAAATACTTGGAATATGATTTAAATATAGCTATAGAGTTTTTATCGATCCAATATTGGTTACTTAATTGTTTTTTAGTATTTTACCAATCGATATAGATATACCTAACAACGACTTTAAATTCGATAATCGTTGATGCGTTATTTTGAGTACAATACCGTCACGTCGTTTAAACGATTCATTCAACGAAGTATTAAATTTTTCAATCTCACTCCGCCCCACCCCCCACCAAAACACATCAAAGACATCTGTTGGATCGAACGATAACCTATAACACATTCCGTTTTCAGTTGCCTTTCATGTAAGCTTCTTGATCCCTTTTGTCCATACGTCATACTTCCGTTTCGCTAACCTCCATAACGTCTCGATTGTTTGAGTTTGGACGCTGTCGCCGTGTCAGTAAAGTTTTCGTTGCGGTTCGCGTTTCACGGCGAAAATCGAAATGTATTAGCCGAAATATGGTTCATATCGTTCAAAATAAATATTGGCGTCTTTTTATATTCCTGTATCGCTATTATAGGAATCAACGTCGTCCGTGTTTTAATAATAAAACAATCGCCATTTTACGATATCGATTTTTCGAAAACACGAGGACAAAAACTCAAAAAACACGATAATCATAGTCGAGATTATACCTATCTATATAATTTTAACGAGTTTTATTCTTAACTATACATATTTATATAAACTATAAAATAAACGCGCGAGTAAAATCGCAATTTCCAATCTAAGTAGTTTGACGTGTTTCTACAAAAAACCTTTAAAAAAGAGCTTTCGTTTAATTTTTTTAATATATTATATATTACGAATCAATTTCAACATAGGATCTACGACACATTCTATAGGACACGACGGAAATTTACGCGTCACATAACGAATGGTTTGAAATAAAATGCAATATTTTCATAACAAGAGGTTTCCATAGTAACGAATTGTCGGGACAGACGAAGGCGTATAAGAGTTTCTTTCATAGTGTAGAAACTTTAAAATAAGAGCGAGGGGCTTTTCCGTTATAGTCGTGGCTTAGTGACATGCGTTTATTTTTTTGGGCCGTGCTCGATAAACGTTCTCCTGTAGTCCGGTCTGTAAGTGGATATCTCACTATTGTCCTCAAATCCGAACTATTTTTAATTTCGTTTCCAATACGGCGTGGTACCATTTTCCGAATTCACCTCCAAAAGTTAAAAACGTTTACTTTTTATGATATCACGTAATCTCCACACTGTCCTACAATTAATGCCGTTTATTATTTCCCTTTGTTACGATTTATGTCGGGTTTATCATTAATTTCGAATAATTTAAATATTTTGACGACCCAGATTTCAGCTATATTGCGAAAGCTAAGCGAAGTACCTGACGCTCAATTTTTGTATTCATATTAATTATTAAACTTTTCGTTTCTTTTAAATATTTATTATTTTAAATAATAATTTAAATAATAATAATAGGATTAAGAGAAGGTTTTTTCATTTAAAAATTGTTATTTACTAGTCTCTTGATTATTTCATTTTATAACTGGACCGCCTGTATTCAAAAGTGAATATATTTTTATAAACAACTATACAAACATATCCATCTAGTTCAAACAAAAGCGAGAACATTCTCGTTTGTTACAATAAAAATTAAAAACCGCCATAAAGGAGTATGTTGTGTATGTGTGTTCGAAGTTAAATATAACTTCGTACACATGCGGAAAAAGCGGAAAAAAATAGACTGAATTATAATTTTGGTCCAAAAAAAATCTAAAAAAATTGAACTCTTTCGGACATATTATATTTGGATTTCGTTTTAAAATTCATCTTTTCTCCAACAGCTTAATGATTTTGCCAATTGTACTTCACTCCCGGAAAACACCGATAATTATATAATATACACAGACAAATCCGTGTTCGTGATAAAATAGACGTGTGTAAATACTTCACGAATGAAGAAATGGATAAATGTATTTTAGATTATGTTTTCCGCTTAACATTAATCGTTTTTTCTTCATTTTAGTACCTTCTTTAAAAGTTGTTGGTTAATTTATCATCGTACATACCCATTATTGGTTTCTCATTCACTTTTTTATTGCTGTAAATATGTAAATTTTTAAATTGTTATTATTCTCCGTTGAATAATTGATTCGTATATATTTCAATATCATTTATTCTCCAACACGCTATTTGTATAACTAGTCATTAGATATTTATAAATTATTTATGGGCCGGATAATAAATCGGTTATATATTTATACATATGGAGATTGGAAAAAATTTAATATTCGGCGCTGCTTAAAGGAACGACGTTTATTTTTATTTTATTTCATTAATTATATTACGCGCAATAAAAACGATTCATAATTAGGAATTATATAATTGACTAACGTTGCGTAATATTTATACATTTCTTTTCGATTAATCCAAATAAGAGTACGGAACATAATTTTAGATTAAAAGCCAAATAAAGACTATATTGATATCACAATATTTTGTTTTGTGTGTGTATTTGTCCATGAATACTTTTTTGTTTAAAAGGGCTTCGATGATATTTACACGGATTAGTTTACGAATTGTGAACAGATGGCATTTTCGATTTTTCGATTTCCCATTAGTTTTTACAAGTGCAAAACAATTGGACATATTGATGAAAATACAACTATTTATCATGGCTTGTAAATTTTCAATAATAATACAACTTTAAAACCCGAGTAATTCGTTGAACCGATTTCTGTTACTCGCTATCTACAAAAAAATTAAAACCATTAATTCAAACTATAATTTGAACCGTAAATAATACTGTGGTTAAAAAAATTATTATTAAAAACGACGCTGAAAATTAAAAAAATAGCGATATTACGTAAAATATAGAGCACATGGCGGCCAAGGTTAACGTACGTGAAAGTTGCTCGTTAAATAAGTTAACGAAAATAGATTAATATAATATTTTTCGTTCGTATTTTATGACGCGTTGTATATTTACGTATTTCAAATAACGGTTCAGTTTTTACGTAGCATTTAGTTACTTCGTAATATTAATAACTCGAAGCGATATTGATCGCGCGTGGCCATGCTACCATCAATCGTGTAATGAATCGTTAACCGTCATGCGGCGTCCACGTTATCGCTAACGTAATAAACACAGAAACAAAACGTTTGTGACGTTTTCGAACGTTTTTGCGTTATTTTGCTCACGTTGTACTTAATTGGACAAAACGGAGAAACTTATTAAGATACGTATTTAGATAATATTTGTCGCGATACCAACAAAATTCTCTCTATGTTTCATACTAACAGAACACGTAACCTCCATTAGTAAAGACAACAAAAATGTCGTCCCATTGTCTGTATTTAAACTTTTTGACGTGTTGAAAAAGAGCGCCGCCTCTATAAACATTATTACGATCCACGGGAGAACGCCGCACGGAAAAAATTGAAAGCCAGATGGAAAATCGTTGTTTACTTTAGTTAAGCTTAAGATTCCGTCGAAGAAAACTGTACGAAAATATTATTGGATATATTATTATTCTTAACCGATCGGAAGATGTTGAAAATACCGTTCGCGATAAATTGTCCAAATGTTACGGGCTCACGCCTACAATTTTACTTCTTTTTTTATTGTTATAATTAGCAGCATATCAAATTTCTAAACGATAATTGTGAATATTTCGTGGCCGCAATTTGAGGCCAATACAGTACGTCTTGCAATTGGACCTTAATCTTCCACGGAGGTCAAAACACATTGTACGATTTACAGTCACAATCGATAACCTACACCTATAAAACGTATTTTAAAATGTAAATATCGCGCTCGAAACTGTCGCCATCGGAAAATAAAATTTTAAACGTTATTTTACGCGGCCGTTTTATAGCCTTGCTTTATACCGACGAATTTATTTTTTGAAACTTAAAATACGTTACACCAGAATCTATATCGTAAACTATAACTAATCCGATTGCATCGAATTATTCTTGATTATTTTAGACGAAAGTTTTAAAGATTCCCACGTCACGGAAGTTTTAATCGAAATCTGTTTTATTTATTTAAATAGCCAATTAAGTTATGCGACATTTATCGGTTTAAAGTTTTACGTATACATTTTCAATTTGAAATTCTGTATCCTTGTATCTTTTATCGGCACCTCTATATCTTATTTCAGAAACTTACGCTTAATTTGTACGTTTAAATTTGTTCTTAATGATTTCCAAATTAAAAACTTAATCGATATGTATAAGTACAGGACGAATGGATCCAACAGGGATTTTAAATCGGTAGTTTACGTTCTATAAAAAAAGAAAAATCAATTTCTATTTATCCGAATAAATAAATAAATAACGCGCAATATTATTAGATAGGAATAGAAATATATATCACTACGATTCCAATGATGCGTTCAGTCGGATTGCGATTTTCGCTATCGTAAACACCACGAATGTCTACAATTTGCGATCGTTGTCGTGTTCAATAAGAATCAACCGTTCCACACGCGAATGCTACTTCAAAAGTGTCTTACGAATCACATCACTTTCAATATAAAGCTTACCGGGTGTAACAAATATGTTATATAAGTTCCCTTAAAAATATATTAAATAATCAGATTGATCGAATTCGGTCTTTAGATTTCGTATAATATCCTAATGTATATGGTATATTCGCACAAATTAAGGCGAATAAATATATTCAATATTTTTGTCCGTTATTAGAAAATACGTTTCAATGTTTACGGATACACATCGGCGTTTAATATTTATATTATAACGATGGCTATTAAACTGCAATATTGTAGTGATAGATAAAAAAAATGTATAGGTACCTGTATCAAAACGGTTTTTCTTTTTATTCTCACTAAATAAATGACCTAAAAATGTCGGTTATTTAAAAAATAATACATTCTAATATAATTTTCCTTACGTTACAAGTCGAAAAAATAATATTATATAAGTCTACACAATGTGCCAGAAACGTTTTAAATATTTAAGAGGTACGCGTTACATTTGTATTATTAGAGTTCATATTTTAAATTGGAATTTCATATCATTATGTAGCGTAAAATATATTTTAAACTATATAAGTATTAGTGATATTTGTGTTTAAACGCGTATTTATTTGTTCTCTTGGACGTTTTTCATTTATAAAAATTTCCTTTCGCATAATGGTGTTAAAAGATTACGTCCGCTTTTATTAATCAGATAGGTTTAGCTTAATGACAAACTCATTGATGTCTATCGTAATCTTTTCGGTTTCTTACGCGACTTGTATACTTTTTGTTACCGTATTGTGACTGAACAAAGTGATATTATTCGAAAATCGATTTATTAAAATTATACGCGCAGAAAACGTTAAAAACAGTCTTTTGTATATTTATCCGTGCATTTTTGTATGTTCGGATACAGGGAGTTTATAAATTGAATAGCGATGGTAGGTGGATAAATGGTACAAAGTTGATTCTATGACGAATAGATAATTTTAGAAAATATAGGTATTCATTTTTTTGTTAGTCTACAAAATTTAATCTTAGTTGTGTGCAATATTCTGTAAAGATTCTTTAAAATTATTCGTCGTGTTTTACAAATGTTATTCGATGTATCGTATACACATTTTCAAGTATTTCAGTAATATTGCAGCAATCAAATAATTCAGATAGATATCGCGTAACGTGCTTACGATTTTATAATAAAATAATGTTTAAGAACTTTTATTGATAATCGTTGAAAAGGGCTCGAGGATCTTTAGCTGAACAAAATTATGTAAAGAAAACCGAGACATAGTTTGAGTAGCATTGAATGTAACATTTAATTTATGTTGATTACTTAAGTACAAGAACAGAGTAATCGTATATTGCAAGGAATATCTAACGAACATGATTAATATTTTACTCGAAACAATATTTTTTAATATACCATTTTCTCAAACTTTATGCGGGAGTTATAGCGTACATTTATATATTCTTATACTTATCGTATACTTCAACAGCATACACCTATACATAAGTACCAACGTTTTTTTCAACTACTCAAAGTTTGATACGAATGTTATAAAACACTTTGGCATAGTAAATATTATCGGTAACATTTGGACATTGAGCTTAACAAATCTATAAACACCTGTTAATTTCTCGGCTCAATACATTTTTCAATTACAGTATTTGTCATAGATTTATGATAAAATTAAGAATAATAAGTTTATAATAACGATATAACACTATTTTTCGTCGGGCTTAATGAAACAAATAGAATAACCAAAACCCCGGAGTTTCTTTCCAACTATACTTTTTACGAATCCGGTTTTCAAAAACAAAAAGAACAGACAAGATTTAAAATCCAACAAAAATGATAAATTACCGTATTCGGATTGAATATTGGTTTAAAAAAAACGTTTGTTTGCAAAAGCTTAAAACATACTTTTACAACCAATTATTTTTTTATAATGTTTCTAAAAAATTAAAAATATAGTATAATTTATAATTACATATATACATACGTAATAATTCAAAAACAGTTTGTTTTAATAATTATATAAGTTGTATATATGCCAATTAAGTAAAAGCTTATCTTATTTTTTATTGTTTTCTAATTAAAAATTTGTTTTAAGTATTACGTCATATATATTTATGTGTGGGTGTGTGTATGATACACAGTATAAAAATATAAATTGCTTATTATTCATTAGATTAGGTTAATTTGTTTATAAAATACAGAAGTCACGAATTTGTAGTTATTAAAATGTAGAAAATATTATAATTTATTATGGAATTACTGTCCAAATCAAGGGCGAATATAGAAACTTTAAGAATAAAAGCATCAACGTCAAAACAATTTTAATAATTATTTTAAAAATTTATAAAAATTATTACAAGAATACTGAGATATGAAAAATTGTAAATGATTATTAAAATAGAAATGTGTTATATTTAATGTGATGATTTTGTTTTATAATACTTTATCACCTTAGTTTTATTTCCGATATTTTTTAGTTGTTTTTTTTTTGTTTCAATATATTATGCCCTCAATGCACCGTATAAAATTACCTATTTTTTGAATATAAAATATAACCCGATAGTTTTATTTCAAAATATACAATTTTAAATCGAATATATTTCTTTTCGACAACGGAAATTATGTTTTTATTTGATTAAAATATTTACAAAAAATTAGAAAATTGTACTTAATTTTTATGATTCAATAAAAGAATAAGAAACAATAAAATAAGGAAATTATATGATGTAAATTATGACAACTTAAAATATATTTTATAGCAATTGTATTAGTATCCTTGGGCCCATTTAACTATTGTTCAATTAATTAAATTTAACATGAAAATTATTTTTTTATTTTGTTTAGCTATAATTCAAATATAGATTCGAGAACGTGTATTTCGTAAAAATTGTTGAACATTTTGATTTTTTATTAATATTGTCTTTTCTTGGATGTTGCCCATTAACACTATCATGTGCTTATGCGTTTCGTTTCGTTTATAAACATTATTTCGATATATAATTTTGCAACTAGGGATGTTTTTGCGAGGAATAAACAAATACACGCAAATAAAAAAACTCGTGAATTAAACGACGTCCATTTGGTGTCATATCATTAGATCCACATTACCTATTAGTTGTAGCAGTTAACTATGAAATGAATCCTTTAAATTACGTCGATCGCCTTTCTGTGTAAAGTACATTAAATATTTTGACTATCGATACATAAATTAATAATTATATTGTAGACATGTTGTGTGTTTTATTTAGAACAAAAGGGGGTCCTATAATGACCACCGTTGAAATTACATTTACATTGACATGTTTGTATTAATTATATCAGATGTATGTTTTAACTATAAGAAATTAGCACGATTAGTATTACGAACAAATCTATTAACAACTTTAAATATTATAAACGATAACGCGTAAGAATATTATATAGGTAATAATAATTATATTATAACGTTTCGTTGATTTTTCATCATTTTTTTTCGCGTTTTTTCCTAATCTAGTTTTTAATAAATTATTTTGAAGTAAAGCGTCGAAAAAGTGTTCGCTATTTTATTATTGCTTGTTCCTTTTAAGCTCTGCGAACAATTAATATTGCGTATAATGATGTACATAATGCAACGAACGTAATTAGTTAGATCATGTTATAGTACGATATATCAGGAGGACACTCACCCTGCGCCAAAAATGTACGATTTTCGCGACAGAAAAACGAATAACCTACGTATTCACCAAACAAAGGTCACCCATATTGAAAAACGAGACGTATAGGACGTATAAAATATTCGACCACTAATTGGTTCATAGAAATACAAACAATGGTAAAGACGTGGATTACGTTATACGTCATAGAATACTATACATAGGTGCTCTCGTTACAATACCATATAGTATAGACATTAGTGTACACTCAGCTGCGCCACTAATATTTTATGAATTATTCATAATACAATCATTCTAAACATAATACGTCCCTTGAAGCTATGACATCACGATTATGTCCATGAGAAATCCATAAAATGTGACGAACGTTTATGGTAATGTATTTTCCTTAGGTTTACCAAGTGACGACGTCCGTCGTTTACAAGTATGGTATAAACCATATTTTATACTACGACGAAGACAATCATAATTGCGCGTATAAATATATATTTTCCAAATTCAAAAAAAGAATTTGATGACGGTAATTGAACGCAATATTTCCACGCAACTAAGCGCTATTTAGTTAAGTTAGACATTAGAAATTCAATTATTGAAAAATAGATTTAGTGTGTACGTTATAATCTGGAAGTCACAAAAATGTGTGATGATTAAACTGTTTAAATTCCGAGCTTATAACGACAATTCGATTAAATTTTACATTTTTAATTGGACCAATCGAGTATGTTAGTACGTTGAGTATGGTTAGTTTATACTATTATGTAGTGTATAATATTTTACATGATTTCATATCGTAAACTCGAAAAATTTTTTATTCACTTTTAATATAGTTCGTTGTTTATCTATGTTTAGCGTTTCATAATTATTATTTATTAATGTTTTATTCGGAAAAAAAATAATCTTAAAGTTCCATAGCTTCAATAATCATATATCAGTTAGTGTTAAACTGTCACGTGGTTTTGCCTTTGATTAACCATTTGATTACAGTCGCCTGTTCTATCAGTTCACTTATATTCAAAGAAGTCTAAGTGTAAAATTAATTTCGATTATCGAGTACTTCGGTGAAGTTATTTAAGTCCTTTCCAAATATAAATCGAAAAGATTTTCGTTGCTATGACTACAAAAACTATAAATATATATTTTCATAAACATTTTAATCAATTAGGGATATATATCTTACTGAAATAATTCATTCAACACGTTATTATTATTCCGTATTTTTATTTAGATAAAACAATGTGCAATCAATATTTGACCAAACCATTGAACTATCGTTTTCTTTCGCCAAAACGTCAATACTAAAATACTACTGAAGAATATTTTCGTAATTATTTTTGGCCGTTATTTTCTTTGATTTTTCTACCAACATTTTTGACCTTTAATACCGCACAATGTTTCTGATCATATTTCGTATAAAATGATACACACTTTCGAATGTTTTCATAATATATTTTCGATCATTTTTATCTACAAATGATTCGCATAAAATTTGCAATCAATTTATGGTTAATTGGATTAAGGCTTGAAAAGCTATATGGAAAATTTAATACACTTATATTATTATTCTAAAAAACATTAACATATATATATTGTACAACAATAATAATCAATTACCGGTATATTCTATAATTTTTAATAGATCGTGTTTCATTTAATATTCGTTTACGCAAGTATAATGTACGTGCACCTTTTTTTATACACTTTTGGGTTAATTTTATTTTGATAACATTTTCTATTAAGTATAATATCTAATTTTATCTTATAGCTGACAATTGTCATAGTTTTATTTTACACGGTTGAAAAAACGTAAATGTTTAAACCGAAAACTTAATCAAATCCTTATTACAAAATCCGGATAAATTCTATGCAATTCAATGTTAACTAATAAAAATATTAATCCGTTATAATTGCACTAAAATTAAAGTAACTTACGTTAAATTGCATATCATATTGTCAAAAGTTAATTTAAATGGACGTACTTTTATATATTTATAATTGATTTATGTTACGTATAATTTGACATTTTTCTAGACTTTAGATGTATTGTACTTTTATGTTCGTGTATGTTCGTTTCATATGCTATATCAATAGGTGCGTCGTGTGTGGACCTTTATAATTTTTCTATAATATATGTTCACAAAATTAATTAAAATATTCTTATATTTACTACGTATTTGTATTATAAAGGCACATAATATTTATTGAAATGTATATATGCATAATGTATACGTGAAAAGTATTTAAGTATATTTCAGTGTAACAATTTGGTTAATTTATAATCAATTATTGTTCAATGAAGTACATTTGATTTAAATATTTATGGAAAATAAAAAAAAGAATCATATTATTTGTTTATAAATTATATTGTATATAATAAGTATAATGTCTAAAAACAAGAAAAAAATGCATACTATACCTATAATTTATATATATATAGAAAATATTAATCTAAACGAGATAAATATGTTTTCTATACACTAGTTTATTATGATAAAACTGTATATTTAAAAAAAATATTACGAAATGTATGATATTAAATTGTTAAATAAAATCGTTAAATAATTATATAAATATAATTTAAATAATAAACAGGTATAATATTGATTCCTATAGTTATGGTTTTTAGTTTATAAAACAAAAGTAATAGTTGTTTTTAAAATATTACGTATTAATATGCCGAATTTATAGTGTTAACAATTTTATAAGAATAATATTGTTTAATATTATAATAATAATATTATTAATATTATTAGAATAATATTGTTATAAGTATAACTATGTTAATTTCTATATATATAATATGTTTCATATTTCTGTGTTTTAATCAACAAATTTTGTAAAAACCGTTTTAAAATTAAATTGTGAAAATAAATCGTAGTCAAATTTAACCGAACCATTATTCAAAATACTAATATTAAAGGAGGAAGAAATAGAATTAATTAAATTTCCTCTAAAATCACAATTGGGAGCGCCCCATGCAGCGTGATGAGCGTTAAAATCACCCGCGAGTATAGATCGATAAGACATTAGACTAAAAATCTGAGAAATGATCTGATCGGAAAGATTAGATGAAGGAGCAATATAAATTAACCATGATTGAATTGGATTAGTATAATTGGAAAAAAGTTTTATACCTATTAGATCAATAGAATTATAGGTTAGTGAACTTTGGAGCATGCCACTAATATTTATTGGTCTAACTTGAATAGAAGGATGCGTAACAATCGCCACGCCACCGTAACTATCTGAACGATCCGACCTGAAAATATTATGGTGAGCAATTGATACGTTAATTTGAGGTAATAACCAAGTTTCATAAATTACAGCTACCAGACAATTTTGTTCTGATAAAAACAATATGTCTGCAGAACTAGAACGTATACTGCGAACATTCCACTGAAAAATGGAAAAAGAAGGAATATTGTTAATTGATATATTACTATTACAGTTAATATTTAAATTATTAAACATAATTTCAAAAAATTTTAAAATGTTTCGTCGTCTTTTGACAACGAAGGTAATAAATTTATGATTGTAGATTCTATTAAGGAACTTAGAGTTGAAGGAGAAGAAGAAATATCAATAGAATTAATTATGGTATGAGTTAATATGCTAGCGAGGGAAGCTATCCATTCTAAAGCGGAATTTTTAGAATAATTATTATTGGAAGCGTATTCTAAAAATCTACATATTAGATGAAGATACAGAGGTGTTTAAGAATGTTGGAGGGAGGTAATTCTTTGCACGAGGAGGCAAGTTAGATTTTTTATTTGATTTTTTTTTTCTCTTCATGATTAGTATAGGAGATAGGAGGGAAAAAAGAAACTGATGGGATATTAATAGAAGATCGAGCATCGATTTCCTGATCAAAATTAATATTCTTAGTACTATTGTGGTTATTACTAAGTAATTTATCAGAATATAAAAAAGCTAAGTTGACTATATTGGATTTTTTGATTCTGGCTGCTTCTTTGGACGAGACATTTTGATGGCCATTATTTTCTTGATATCCTTTTGTTCTAACCATGAACTACAAACACGATCATTCGCGGAAACTGATTTTGACAATTAGCACATTTGGGTGGAGTTGAATCACGGAACTCGTATGACGACATTGAATGACCAAATTCTTCACAATTGCTACAACGTAATTTGCCACGACAAAACTTTTGAGTGTGACCAAATTTTAGGCATTTATTACATTGGGTAGGAAAACGTATACTAGGAGAAACGTCGAATAGCGCTTTAAAAATACTTAATTTTTTTAGTAATGACGAAGACTGACATTTAATTTCAACGAATCGTGTTGGAATAAGATTTTCTTCTTTTTTTACTGAGATCGGTCTGAACGATAGAATTTTGACTGGAGATTCAAGGCCTTCCCAGAAATCCTCTTCGGAAACGTCACTTAGACTAATAACACCAAAGCAATATAATAACGAATTTGGAATTGAGAAATTGAAGCCGTTGGACTTGAGTAGATTAGACAAAATGCATTCGTTAGCATTCTTAATTGAGTCAAAGGTAATTTTAACTTGGTTTAGGCCAACAGGGCTAATGGTGAGCAAACCATGAAAGTTTTTTGATTAAACTTACCAACCGCCATAGGATTGATTTTTATAGCGTTCTTATATTGGTTTAAGGAAAAAATTATTATAATAAGGGGACCCACATAGTCAGCAGGGAATTGTCACGGTAAATTAAATGGTCTGCCATGTCCATCGGAAGGTGGTGAGACTAATCCTTGTTGAGTACCTGAGACGTCGAGCTCTTGGTCACACAAATGAATATTTGTAACAGTCGACTAATGGATAGAAGGTTGATCGTTTGCCTTAAATTTTTTTGGAGCCGATTTATCAATCGAGGATAAAGCATTAGCTTTCGCTTTATTTATATTCGAATTAAAGATTATATTATTCGAGAAACCGGATGAGAGCGGGGCAAATTTATTACCCCTGCTCCTAGGAGAAAAAGCCATGCCCCTAAGGGCAATAGTTTAAACGCGCAGCTAAATTAACAAAGTTATAACGCCTTTATAACACTATTTTTAGAAAAATACGACACGGAAATCCGGCACGATAGGTAATAGCGTCGACGAAGGTAAGTGAGCTATAAATGTCCGACCTGAACCGTAGACGTTACACGACTGATTTATTTTCATATTAAACCAATTATTTGACTTCAATAAAACGTTAAAATCGTATAGTTCGGTTAAATTTTCATTAACTAAATTAAATTATTAATTAATAATATTAATTAAATATTATATAAAAGCAAGATATAACAATGTGCAGTAAATGTAATACACGTTGGCCCGGATTGAAGGCTATATAAATATATGTTTAATCCTAAAAATAATTCGAAATTCCGTCTATTCAATGGATATTCAATAATTCTGCGTAATAAAATTGAGCATATTGACTATTTACGAATAATAATATCAAATAATACATTTTTATAGGTTCTCTATTTCCCAAAAAAATGAGCCTTTATTTTAATATTTTATAACAATAGGCAGCGTTTACAATAATATAATTAAATTCCTTCTATAAATAAGGAATTTATACGATTTCCGTCGAATTTGAGTGAGATGATAAAATAAAATGGTATTATGGTTAAAAATTAATTTTAGATTATATATATATGTATGTATATCGGAATTAAAAAGTACACGAAAAGTATCTTCAAAATTAAAAAATAATAAAATATAAAAATGTATAACGTTTTTAAGTTCAGGGAATTAATAACGCGGTGACTATATATAATCAACCATGTGTATAAGTATACATATTACTGTCCAGCACTGTAAAACTCGTTACCGAACACGAATCTGTTTGGTTGAAGAATAATCTCATTTTGGACGTTGCGAGTAATATGAAAACTGATCGATTTATTTATTTCAAGCAAAAAAAATATTTCATACGTGGAACCTAATACCACGAGTAAAATACAGTACGTAATTGATGACAATTATTAGCATTTTTAAGATCAAATAAACGCTAAGTGCGCGTACGTTATTCGACTTTAAAATCATTTTTGTGTTCAGCATATCTTTGTATGCGTATTTTTCAATTAATATTTGTCACGCTCTTTTAGTCCGGTATTCGACATTTATTTATAGTACAATTGTTATTTTAACGGGCGTTTCTACGTATATTTTTAATGATTTAGAAGAAAAAACATTTTTAAAGTAGATATAAAATATTTAAATATGCAATATTGGTACCAATACGCTTTCATAATTTATTTTAAACTAAATAAACTGCATAATGTGTACAGTCCGATTAAGTCAGATCAAATATGTATTTATGTAAGAGAGAAAGACCGGGACCGAGTTTATATGATTTTTCAACGCATTGAAAAAAGGCCGAGATTATTTCCAAAAAATATATTCGCCGATATATTTTTAAACCTTTTTTTACGTTAAATAAATACACGGTATTGAATAGCGCTCGAAATATTTGTTTACGAAAACTATCGTTTTCATTGACAAATTTACAATTGTAGATTTTCTCGAAACGCAATGCATACATTGATTGCACCCAGTGAACGTGTAAAAAATTGTTTTTAATTTTTATTCGTAAAATACGGCAAGAACGGAGAAAGAATTTAATTACAGTTGTTCTCATATACAATAACACCGAAAATTAAAATCGAATCACTTTAAACGAATATACACATTATGGAAATTAAACACTACTTACAAAGTACTATCTGTTATATTTTAATTTAATGACAGAGCTCTATAATAAATTTTAACCAGGTAATTATGGCAGATTACGTGCGAACTACCGGTTCGTTATTGGTAATAATAACTTCGACGGATATGTTTTTATTATATTTCCAAATATCAATTTAGTGAGATTGACGAGTGTATATTTGTTTACCCCGGATATTCTTAAATGTTATTTGCTTATTACTAGCAATTCGTTTTGCAATCAAATGCCACCAACCCCAATTCCTATACATATTATTACAAAAACAACTATATGATAGTATATTCGTAAATTAATTCGTTTTTTACATAAATGCAATTTCGTTTCAAATTTGTATGACAGTATACGGCATTTTTCCGTTACCACATTATAACTATTTCATTATTTCGATATATAGTATAAATATACGTTTTCCTTATAACTTTATATGTTTATTATGATGACATTTTTCTGCTATGTCCATGTTTATTTTTAAACATATTTCCGTGTTCAACTACAAATAATCTTGTAGCAGACGTCTCTTCCATTGAACAGTGTTGCTTATCTCCTGACGTCTTCCACAAGAAGATTTACTTATTTAAAAAAAATTTAACAATAAAACGATTGAAATATTTTTTAAATATTTTTATTTAATTAAAATTATGCCTAGGTGCCTATATAAACGTTAAATAAATTAAATAGGAAAAATATAAATATTAAATATATTTATTTATAAATAAATTATAGTAGAATCAGTCATAAATGTTATCATTTTAAATGTCTTTTTTATTTTATTTTAATTTACTAACATTTATTTCATTCCAAATGTATATAGTGTGTATATATATATATAATGTATAGGATGAAAATATTATTAACACAAGAATGTTAAGGAAATAGTAAGGTTAATATAATATCTATGAACTTATTTCACTTTATAAATTTTCCAAAATATTTCATTCATGTTATATATATATATATTATTGAAATGAACATAAGTATAATTATGTTTAAATATATTATATATCACATTATTATTTGATTGGGTTTATTTCGAATAATAAGGAAATATGAAATAGTAAAATATATATTTATGGGTATATATAACTAAACGTGACTGACATCATTCATAAATTACAGTCGAATAAACTCATATACATGCCTACTTTTTTAACGTATGTGTGTTGTGACTTTGCATTGTAATAACACCATCGATTTGATATTTAATAATAAAAAACACACACACACACACACATATATATATATATTTATTTATTTATTTATTTATAGAATTTGTATAGAATGTTTCTATTCTTTCTTAGACAATTCATAGTATAATAATATACATTTGAGAAATTATAATAACTATAAATATATTCTCATTATATGAAAAAAACAGGATATATATGTGTGTGTATATATATATATATATATATATATATGATATTATTATAATAATAAAACATAATTGTATAATTTATTCTTTACGATACGTACGTAAATTGTTAAAGGTTGAAAGAATTAAAATTCACAATTTTTAGTATTTAATAATTTTTATATTCTATCTTGTAGTATGCTAATATGTGAACATATTTTCAATGAGAAGCGTATATCAATATATATATATAATCTTAATTCTTCATCAAATATACAGTTTATAAAAAATAATTAGTCAAAAATGCATAAATTATATTTAATATTCAGTAGAAAATTAAACAAATAAAAAAAAACAAATCGCGTATAAAAATTATTACTTTTTTATTTAATATTATACAATAAACTATCGTTGAATTATATACAATTGTATATAATCTACTTTCTAGAAGGTCTGATTAATAAGAGTGGCATAATTTAGTCTCTGTAATAAATTTTGAATTCGGACAATTTGCAATACACAGATTAATACAGACAATACTTTAATCATTAAATTTGACACACTTGTGTCTTATTTCTTTTTTCATTTATACTGTCAAATAATAGGCTTTATCAAATCACAATGAATCATTAAAAGTTAAAACCATTTTTATAACCTTCGTATAATATTAAATGTTGAAATGGCGTATAATTCTACGAAAAATAATAAATAATCTTTTAAGAAAATAATTTTAAAATGTAGCCACAAAATCGTTTATCTCAAAAAGTGTAGTCGGTGTTTTTTGTTTGAAGAAGCTTTGAAATATATGTATACTATAAACTTCATTTTTTTAGCCTATCTTTTTTATCTACATGACTATATAATTTTAGATAGCCTGAAGGCTATAATAAATAGAATAGAACATTCTGGGCTAGATCAATGTTTCTGAGTTTTTATGGTTGCTCTAAGGTACAACTTTTGACAAAATATTATGCTAGTGTAGTACAAGAAAATGAATTTTAAATGTAACTATTAATATCAAATAATGTTAAATTAATTTATTATTTAAATGCAGATTTGTGTATGCAATTGTTTCTATAGTAATTTCAATGACAATTTAATAATATCTACGTTTATAATTCTAACTTTTTTTTTACATACTTCGGCTTTGCAATTAATCTGGTAATTAGACAAATATATATAGAAATTGCTATTACCAATATTATTTACAATAGCAATAACAAATTGCATGATTATTATTTAATCGAGATTAATTAAAATATAAAAAATAGAGATCCGTAAAACATAATATAATTTTGTTAATAAAAACTTAGTTTATTGTCAATTGTTTTTATTAATCGTAATCATTATTAAATTTACAAGTTACTCAATTCACTAACAAAAAAATTGCAATCTTAATACTGAAAACAGTTATTATATTTTAATATTTCAACGTCACTAATTTTATTATTATCAAATTATTGTTGTTACTGGTAAATTAACTAAAATCTCATAATATTTCTTCGACCATGTCAACGTTTAGTGTAATATTTAGGAATGTAAATATAATTTAATATTCAATTCCAAATAACTATTAAGAATTGTCTTATTAACCCAATCTATAACTGTTTTTAACACGACAATATTTATGTTGGTTTTTAAATATCGAAGGAATAATATGCAAGATCAATACGTGGATTTATCAACAGTGGCGAATCAAGCGAATAGGATCTGATCCACTTAACGATTAATAAATAACATATACAGATAAACAGTTTAGTAATGTAATAAAATCTAATGGAAGCGTATAAGAGTATTTCTTAATAGATTTTTATTCGGCCATTACAACGCTTATTTGTTATAGACATAAGTACTTTTTTAACATTCGAATACACAATAATTAAATAAGGTAATTCATTAATTAGCTGATAATTAATTGGTGACAACTGTTATACAATTTATTTTATATATATAATATGCATGTATATAATTGTGTAGGTTATTATTTAAACGTATTTAATTTAAATCGATATCGTAATCCCAAAAGTCAATTGAAGACGAACGTGTATATATATATAATAGATTTATGTTTTCGGTAGTCCTAATTGAGATTAGAGTGGCAAACACATCGATCGCATCAGCTGCTGTAGTTTAGAAATGGCTGGGAATATTCTCGTATTTCACAGTGCGCTTAACCTATACGAAATCCTGACGTTCTATAGAGATGAGGCTTAGTCTTCTGTGGTCTGTGAATTCTATATTTAGCTTCGGTGAGTCGGAGAAATCCAAATTGAGTGAAGAAAGTGCGCAGAATCGGGAACCAAGTAACGTCTCACACATGTTTATAATTTACACGTCAATCGAACGATATAATTTTTACGTTCCGTAGGATTTTATTCATTTAGCCACAAGCGTTTTCACGACGTCCTCAAACAACTCGTTAACAAAACGAATGTAAAATACAACAATTACGACGCATGACCAATAATGTGCGCCCCTACTGACTCAAATGTGACGGAATCCCGGCAGCCGTAATATTTTTCGCGTATTCGTGTTACAGTCCGTTTTACGACGCTGACGATAGTCGTTAATACCCCCGACGGATTGGCTATACGTAGATATGCGGGTGTGCACTGTGGACGTACGATTATGGTAGGGTCTAACAGTTCGATCTGAGGCATCTCATTCAAATAGCGTCCGCGTTATACAAAATATCGGCGATCTGTTTCAGCGAGCTATAATTATTCGATTTGTTATACGATTTTTGTCGGTTCTAAAACGGTTGTCGGCTATTGAACAGCGACTATCGTATAAAAACGCGCGCGTTTCCAAACGTTTTCGCGAATTATTTCGGCATTAATTTTCGCGTTCGTATATCCATTATTTGTTATTAGGTTTCGTTTTGGAATTGTCGAGAAAAATCCGTCTGTATCGGTAAATTGTAACACCGTTATTACGTAATAAAAATAACGATAAATATACGTTGCAATAATTGTTTAAAAAGTAATAAGTTTAATAATGTTTTATCCGATTCTATTTGAAAAAAAAAACACCCGCCTTCACACTAAACAATTTTTTTTATAATAACCGTTTATAAATCTTTTGTCTTGTTTCAATTTTAGTATTTATTTATTATACGGTTATTATACGCGAGCATTTTGTATTTTTCGTCGTAAATACATTACCGCGTTTTGTGACGTCCAATGCACTAAGTGACGGCCTGGTTACAACATTAGTGACTATTCAGCAACATTTATCGTCGAACTTCTCGATACACCATTAAACATTATTAATTCACCGCTTCGTTGTCATTAATTTTTCTCTATTATTAACTTCACTGCATTTATTTTTGATTGTAAAATAATACAGAAAATAGCGAACGAAATACAATTATTATGACAAATCTCGAATACATACTGTAAAGTTTAAAAATTTTGCAATTTGTCTTAATACACAACTATCCAAAAATATCATAATTAATATGAAATAAAATTAATTCGACATGTTATATTTACAATGTTGTATATTATTATAAATCGAACACTAGAATTATTTTAAAAAATACAAATTATTTAACTTCGCTCGTAAAAAATATTTCATTCATCTTTTAAATGTAATATTATTATGGTTTCATAACTGCACGGCCATACCAAATAATAAATATTAAGGTAATTTTAATTTTCTAGCATAAATATTGTATTTTCTTACATCAATAAATTATTTAAATATTTACAATAATAAAACGTACTAGGTTTGATAATATTCGACGAAAAAACGAAACAAATTCTAATTATAAATATGTAGACGATCGTTTTTTTTTTAAGTGTGTATTTGACAAAACATTTAAATACAATAACGCGATAAATAGAATAGAAATTATATATCTACAAAAAAGTATTTGTATTAATTTATTTGTCATAAAATAAACAATTTACGCAATATAGTATACATCTAGAAACAAATGAATACGTAGTGCATATGTTAATAAATGTTAAGGTTATAAAACGTTTTAAAAAACATTTACAATCCTCATAATATACAATTTTGAAAAGTATTACTAGAATAGTCATTGAATCAATCGCATTTTCCACAAAGCTGTAGATAATTTACACTCAAATTATAAATCATGTGCAGCACTATAATCGTCCATTTTTAAATCAACGCAAACAATATCGGAAGATATTAAAAGGAAATTAATATTTAAAATAATTTTGGGAACTCAAAATACATAGGAAATTTTATCAATATTTTTAATATCAACCCGAGTGGAAAATTAAAGAATTTTTAGTAAATATACGATAAACAAATTATAAACTATAATAAATAATCCTCGACGAGTAATGTTCATAAATTGATACATAATTAATACAAATTAAATTAAATAAATTAACAATATTGTCTACACCGAAATGAATAATTATTTTTTTTAATTATTCGTACAAAAATTTAATAAACCATATATAAAAAAGACATTTTTTTAAACAAATTATAATTGTAATTAAAACTTTTATAGTACTTTCAAATAAAGTTGCTCGTTATTATTTTTATTAAATTCTGACTTTGAATACGGATCATTATATCGGCAGAAGCTAAAACTTTCTCAAAATACTTCAATTTATTCCGAGGATTATTATTATTCTTTTATTATTATTATAATTATTACTATTATTATTATTATTATTATTATTATTATTATTATTATTAGTCCATATATATATATATATATATAAATTATATTTGATATATATGCAAATTCGATAACTTTTGCTTTAACTATACTCATGTACTATTATACAATTTTATCCCAAATATAATGATTACATCAAATTTACTAAGTTCCCAATATATATATAAATATATTTTACTTTTAAAATTATGTTGAACTAATTAATCTTTAGGTTATATTAGCATATTTTAGAACGATCAATATTAGAACGAGTAACTTTTAATATTACCAATTATGACACGTGACACGAAATTATGAGAAAAATAACCATAAAATAAAAAATATATTGGTTTCTTCGAAAAATGCTTATAAATTACATTTTTTTTTTAAATCGTCATATAGAAATATTACTATTCCGTTACTAGATGTCTTAAATAACGTCATATAAAATAAGCGTTCCCACGAACGCATTGAAAGTGTTTAAGAAATAATATATGTAACGGTTATTATTTAAATACTATCCAACTTCACGCTATTATTACGAAAAATGTATTTTGAAATGTTTTTATATATATGTATCGGATTTTGTTTAAAAATTGTTCAAAGAACTATTATCGCTTTTTTACGCTAACAATTATATGTATACAATGATATCTTCGGAAAATATTTAATTTTTAGAAGACTTCTGTAAAATTGTAATTGCATAGGTTCCTAGATATTCGTCAAACGTTTTCTCATACATTTTAATATATAAATCGACCGACTTTCTCGTTGCCGTTTTTATTATTATTATTGCGATAAGCGCGCCCAAAGTGTTGTCTTGATACGGTCGGATGACGTCACCCGTAATATTGTATTATGGTCAGAATATATTGAACTCTTCGGAAAACCAATATGTATTATTATTTTCTCGAACGGATTGATATTTGTTGAGGGATATCGCGTGGAAATAAATAAAATATTTGCCTATTCGTCACTGATTATATACGTGCATAGAATTATCAACCGTCGACATTTTCCTATTACTTTAATCGTGTTAAGTTAAACAGCAGAACATCGGATCACGTATTGGGATGGACAAAGTTATTTGTAAAAATTGTGTACCGTAAGTTTTTAGTACGTGACGAAAACTTTTATAATATTGAGAAATAAACGAGTGAGGTTGTTTTTATGGCTTTCAGTATTCTCACGTAGTTTTTACACCGAGCGTATAGATAATATGGGGGTTAAAATTTTTTCTCCGGCGGATGCATTAATCATTTTAGCGCGATGATAAATTTATTGAAAAATGTATACAGAACACCATAACTACTGTGTCGAATGTGATTTTACTCGAAATGTTCATTGATTCGTTAGATCCAATGATGGTTGGAACGGCAAATAAGGGAATCAAATAACCCAATCGGTATTGCTTAAATGATTGCGATCTTCATTTCGATGTACGGTTAGTATCCGTGTTTATTGTAAATATGTTTTACGCGTCGTCGATAAAATAATTACATTTAGGGGTTCGTTCAGCTAGTGATTTCATAGATAAATAATGAAGACGTTTATGTAATTGTATTTACATCGTGCATACACAAATATTATTTTAATTACCTCGGCATTGGAATAAGGTTTTCCATACTTAACTGGCAAAAATGAAATTTCTTAAGAAGTTAATACCACTTATAATTTTTCGTTTGATAGTTTAAAAAAAAGCACAGCGAATAGAATACGTCTGACTTCATTATGGTAGTATACACACACTCACACACACAACGTTTTTGATATAAAATAAAATACAAAATTAATGGAGGTTACTAATTATTCGTCAGTCGGTAGATGCCATAAAAAATACAAACGTTAAAATTTACGAGTGTGCCGACGATAGGTTAGGTGACATTGACATTTACTTGTAATTAACATTATTAATGTCTATTGGGTTTTTGTATTAAAAAGTAATATTACGATTACGTTTTGTAATACGAGTATCCAATAATTGGTCGAACAAAATGAAATTTAGTATTGCGTGCCGAACTACAGGTTAGTCTATCAGACACAAATGTGCCACCAAACGATAAAATCAAATTTGCTGCAAAAAGCACGCACACCGCAAATTGGCAGGAACTAATGTAATGTCATATTATAACGTCGTAGTCAATAAATACAAATTAGTTTATTTCTAAAAAAAAAAAAAACGTTATTAACGTACCACTAGAAGGCTTGCTTTCTTCAAGTATAAGTAATATAAAATTGGCCGTGCGGGAAACGCGGTTTAAGCGTCTCTGTTGTATTCAGAGTAACGCGCTTTAGTAATAAATAACATAGCGAGAGCTCAACGAAGAAAAGTTATAGAAGAGGAGCTTGGTAAAATAAAAAGGCGAAAAAAACGTTCTACGAAAAATTTGTTAATTAAATTATTAGTTTAATACACGTCACATTTTGAGGGGAAATTCTTGATTTCACTAAATCCCAGTCATTTACAACTTTTATCGACTACGTATTAAA
Organism: Geopemphigus sp. TES_GeoC_2020; assembly: GCA_025469175.1. NCBI lineage: Eukaryota > Metazoa > Arthropoda > Insecta > Hemiptera > Aphididae > Geopemphigus > Geopemphigus sp. TES_GeoC_2020. The sequence goes on from JAIPRN010000079.1 coordinate 76,727, forward strand.
TGCAGCATTCAACGTGCTAATAAACGTTACGTTTTCCAAATTCGTTTATTCGCAATGAAAATGCTTAGTCATTGACCAAATTGTAAATATACATATTAAGAAAATGATTTTGCTCGTAAGTTGCGAAGTATTCTTCTCGTTTTTGGATAAAAAAAATAACATGACGATCGAAAACAAAAATATATATCTAGTAGAGGAGGATCTCTGGTACTCAGTGTACTCCCGCCAATACGAACAATAAATGTATGGATATCACGAATGCGAAATATAATTTGGAAATAAATAAACACATACCTACACGAATAGGACGCTGTTCTAAAATAAACCATAACTTAGGCCGTTCGTTATTGACAAATCTACGTAATTAAAGAAAAATTATATTTTAATCGATTTAGTGGTTGCTAATATCGGAAATTCAAAACCGGCCATTTTCGAGTTAATTATTTATAGATTATTAAATGTATGTATATATGCGTGACCGAAAAATCGATTTCCTTGTGTGAAATATTCTACTAGATTTGTTACTGTCCCACTATTGGACAGACATTTTTCAAAACGTTCTACAATTCGCGTTGACGGATCAAAATACATCTACACAAAATATCCTGCAGTCATACCGATCAAATGAACTAAACGGATATCTGTTGTTAACAACTGTAGAAACATTAATATGTGTTTTCGTGATCTGTGTATAAGTACATATAAAGTCCAACATTTATAACTAAATCTAGCTGCATATATAACGAGTATTTTTATTTACCCCAAAAAAAAATAAATAATACTATACAATATATATATATAAAATAGCAAATGTGGCTATAATCCAAATTTGAACACGACTATAAGGATACAATTGATTTTAACGTTTAATATGATCGTTTCCTTTTTTATACGAATACAAATTATATCCTCGATACGAATTCATAATTATATACACGAGGTCTGTTCAAAAACTTCAAGAACAAATGTTATTGAGGCCAATCTATACACGATAACGTTTTAAATTGTAAACCGATGTATTCCACACGCATTAATGAATATTTCAAACAAAACCCGACGCGTACGCATCAAGTTGACATTGTTGACATTGAAACAAAAAAGGAAAATCTTTTAACGATTTGTCAAAACCTTAAAAATCGTTCCGCCGCTGATAATTTCATAAAAAACATACTATCGCAGACAACGACGAGACGTGGATTTATGGATACGATCCGGAAACGTCGTTTCAGTCATCTCAGTAAAAAATAAAATTCTCCTCCTCGGCCAAAAACAGCTCGACATGCGAGGTCGAATGTCAAGACAATGTTGATTGTTTTTCTTTTTTTGATATTGAAGGTATTGTCTGTCGTGAATTTGTACCCCGTGGACAAACAATCAAACAAATATTCTATAAAGACGTAAAAAGAACGTAGAAGACGTAAAGACGAAAGGATTCACGAAAACGCCCAGAAAATTGAGACGAGTAACCTGGTTTGTTCACCGGGACAATGCGCCGGCACATTGAGCGCTGTCGACTCGTGAATTATTGGCTGATAAAAAAATACCCGTCGTCCCTGACCCCGTGTGATTTTTCTTTCTTTAGACTACAGTCCGCGTTTAAAAGACAACGTTTTCAAGATGCAGATGAAATTAAAGCGAATATGGCAACATAATTTATAACCTTCATCTCGGAACAGTTCCCAAAGAATTTCGGAAAAACGGCAAGATCGTTGGGACTGCGACGAATCGTCCGGAGGAGTGTATTTTAAAGAAAACATCTTTAAATAAAATATTACTTAATTTTCGCAATTATTAAAAATAAAATCCCAATGCTTTTTGAACGGACCTCGTATATAGTTTTTTAAAATAGAATGTGAGTTAGTGTATGAAAAGGTTTTCAATTAATTCTTATTCCGTTAGAATCGCTGTTGAAAATTTCAAACAATTAGAAATTTGAACGTAAAAGTCCGTGCTTTCTAAGGTGAAATTTAACTGTTACAAGCGTAAATAACGATATTATAAGAGACAAGAAATTTTATATGATAATAGCTTTAAGGATTACACGAAACAGGATACGTTATAAAAAAAAACAGGATAAAACTAAATTCAATTTATAAAATTTAATAAAAACGATTTAAGTACCCAATTAAATGGACCATCGTTTCAATACAAAATGAAACAACGTCACTATCCTTACAATAATGTAATAAATTTTATTATTAAATAATTATTTTACGATTTATCACTGTAACTATTCGTTAATTTGAAAGAGACCCGTTTGTAAAAATATTAATGCTTATTATTTAGTATAAAATCGCTAAAAATTGGTATTGACAAAAATGTCAATATTGTTGGAACATCTTTAAAATTAAATGGCAAGTCAAATTGAAAATATACACTACATAATTGTACTCAAAAACGAATGATTATATATTTGGACTAATATTACAATGGACGTTAATCGTGTACGAACGTTTTTGGAACAATATTGTTTTAAATTTTAAGATTCCAAATATTTTGGTGAGAAAATTGTCAAACACGCTTTTTTTATGAACAAATATTAATTTTTCTATATACATAACTATTACAATATTCGTTACATATTTAATGTACGTGATACGCGTTAAATTTTTCGTTTGAAATATTACGTAATGTTCAAACAAATAGGATATGAAGTCGGGTTTACACAAATATCAGTTACGCTTTCAACCGATCATTCCGGTGCATAGTAGCTGATGCAATATAAATGTATAAACCTTGTATTAAAAACAATACGAACGAGAAAGAAATGTCAAATTTCCCAAAAGTCGAGGTTTTATTAAAAATTCGTCTACCGTATATTTCGCGGTTTTTAATTTTTCGCACATTTTTATACTGGCGTATTAATACATATTTAGGAAATTCCAAAATTGTTAAGCATGTACAATACAATCAAATGTATTATGTGATAATAAAAGTAAAATATTACGCTTGCGTTAGATTATTTAAGATAAACCAAATTCGTATTCATTATACCTCAGTGCGACGTATTTATTGAACAAATTTTTGAATGCTTTAATAATTTTTAAAAAATTATTTATTAAAACTGACATGAGTTTTACCAATACCTAATAAACAAGTGATTTAATTAAATTGTTTCGGAATTTCACCGTATTTTAAAAATATTATACTTCACGTTTTTTTTTTATTAATAATCAATAATTTTAACTATTATTAGTATTATTGTTATTAGTATTTAATATTTATTATATACTATTTAGTGAATAAATTTAAGTTTCGTAAAATACAGACCGTTAATTTTTCATAATTATTTTCCACGACTACGACAATTATTATTAGTATATTTGTAATATCGCGATCGCTGTAATATTTGTTTATCTATAATTCAATAGTAAAAAAATGTATTAAATTTCTCTTTTAGTACTCCGTGTACTGTACATAAATATATTTAAAGTTTACATATTGTTAAATAATACGCAAAGTATATATTAAATATGTCGGACTGTATTTTTTGACCTAATGCGTAAGGAAAAAATATACTATATTACTAAATAACTATATTACGAATACAATAATACATAATTCACTTTTATTATTTTTTCGTCTTTGACGGTATAAATATAAAATAGTTTGCTATATTAGAATTCAACAATAACAACAACAATTATAATATTAACGTTACGCCTAATATTATATTTTACACAAATATAATATAAAATATTATATTATTTAGTTGAATGGAGTCGGAAAATCAATGTGGTTCAAGAAATTGACCTATATCTTTAGCAATCGTGTTTAATACAATTATTTAAATATTTGGTATACTTTTCTGCTCATTAGCAGTAATCCAAACGATACTAATCTACAAGTCTAAAATGTAATTGCTATGTATATAATTATACATAGCTATTATTATACCTACTTATTGCTATAGAATTCATAAGAGTAATATATTTTACCAAACACACACACAATATTTATAATACGTTAATTAAATATATATTAAAATGGGCGTATATTTGAAATTGAAGGTACCAATTTTACTACCCACATCTGTTCGACAACTAGTTTTCCAATTTTTTCGACACTAAAAACAATTGTGTGTAAATAATACTGAGTTAATATATATGTAAATACATAAAAACGTATAAACCTAACAAACTATTACTTGTTTCGTTATTAAAACTTTAAATCACTTTCTGCCAAATATTTCTTTTAATGCGTTCGACTAAAAGTTAAACGGAGGATTATTAATTAAACAAATTTTTTATCGCCTTACCCGTCAAATACATAATTTATATTTTACGACTAATAAATAATATTTTTTTGTTCGTAATTTATAGCCACGAATCCAGGGTATTATGAGAATTTTATATAATATAAACAATTTAAATAGCCGCGTAACTAATTGTTTACATAGCCATTACACAACAACATTTTCTATAATAAATAAGTACATATATTTTATAATTACCTAAGTCACGATAATTTGTTTTTTCGTTAAACTTTTAAAACAAATCTACAATTCAAGCCATAATAATAGTATAGATTTAAAGCGGTTTTTAATACATAACTAATTTGTTTTATTATTCCGCAAAAATTTAGTTTTAAGTACGTTATATTTCACCGTACCTATTGTTTATAAATAAATTAAACGACATTTTAATTAAAGTGGATTTATTTATTAATAATTCCAATTTAAGTAAATAAACGAGTATTAATAAACTACATACGTGTATAATTTTATGAGTTAGGCTTTTGATAAAAATGCGATTATAACAACTGAAATATAATTTTATATTATATATATAATATTAGTGACCAGTAATTAGATAAAGCAAAAACTTTATAATCCTTCCCCTCAATTAATGTCGTTGATTTTGCGAATTTTATTAGCGTGAAAATTGTTTATTTCGTTGAACTATACGATTGTAGCAATATTATACTCATAAAACCATCTGTTGTTCTGTATTATATTCTATATTCTAATATTGCGTGGTTATTTTTCATTCGAGCAAATGTATGTGCACCGAGCTTTCCGTTAAACGTGAAAACGAAATATTACGCGTTTTAAATATATTTTTTGATTATTCGTAACAACATCAACAATAACATTACACCAGCGTAAGTCTGTATAATTATCGTTTCAAATGCTATCCATTGAGGCTAATTTAAAACGGGAGCGTGACACCGTTCGCGAACAACTTATGAACGTGTAACGATACAGCAACTCTGAAGACCGTCGATAAGTGGTTGAAGTAGTTGCAGACATACGAAAATTGCCCGATATTACTACGAAATTAATCTCGCCGTTCGAAACAAATCCTGAGAAAATTATTATAACATTGTAAGTTAAAAGAATTAAGGGATATTTCTGTAACACGTATATCGATATACGTTCTACATTTATAGCGCGTAATCTGATCGTGAATAGGACGACGACAAACGTTCAAGAGTGCCGGGAAAATTAATGGACGAGTCGAGCGTAATTTTTTTGGGAGAGCGTTTTCAATTTTAGGTTTCGTAAACAAATACGGTAAAAACGATAATTTATGAAACGTCAAATAGTCGAGACGTTTTCGAATATCGGTAGTTGTGTCAGGCATCGTTTTGTCAATGCGGTCGGCAATTTATTTAAGTAGACATTCGCTCCAACTCCTTATCACCTCTGGCTAAATTTCAGGTTGCAACTCGTGCTATTATTTATATCACAATTCGTGATAAATGAAAAATACGATCTACTGTATTTTCATCACAAAGCATTATTCCCTTTCCACCAACTGCGTTTATAGTTATGTATATATTGTATTTTATAATTTATATTTTGTAAGCTGACTTTGAAGTTTGTGCGAATAGGTAGTATAAAATTAGTATCCAATAATTATCGCGTGCAAGTTTTGTAATAATTAAAACGTCGTATTTTATTTTGCATTTATCATCGATATAATTATATATGTTCAATCAACACCACGTTTTACTTTTAAAAATAAGTAAAAGTAAAATAAAAAAAAGAAAAAAGTAAAATATATTTTCCATTTTAGCGTTTTAAATTAAATTTGTTTAGTAAATTTAACACACCATTGTCGTTCTTGAGTAACAAGCTAAATTTATTATTGATAAAAACATTGTTTTAATTAGTTAAACTTGTATGATCGTAGGTCTCATTAGAATGTCGAACCAACTGGGTATTTAAGAGTTATATTTACAAAGTGTAAGTAATATAATATCGTTGTACTTTAAATAGATTCTATATGAAATTTTAAACTCTTATAAAAAAATAGTCTGTCAAAAATTCCGAGATATTTCTGCTAATAATAATATATATTATTAAATTGAAAAATCTTAATCCACACAAAACACAAATTTTATTCTAACAAATGTAAAATATTGTCGTTTATATATTTCAAATTCATAATTATTCGAATCTTAAACACTTAGAAGAATTATTTTCATATATATATTCTAATGTTTATATCATATCGTTGTAGTAATTTAAAATATTTTAATTTTGTATTATTAAACATATTTAGGTATATGAATATAACACATTTACACGACTCTATTATTGGAATAACTAATTTTATAAATTTGATTTTAAAAAATATCAACCAAATATCAAAATATTATTTAACAAATATACGTATAATTATCTAGTAGGTTATATATTATAATTATGCATTTTAATTATAATAAAATAAATAAAAGCAATTTAAATCGGTACATATGGATTATTATTATTTGTTTTGGTTATTAAAATTATATAAAAATATCGGTAGTATTTTAAAAACAATATTAAACAGATTGAAAAATGAACTTTTATTGGTATTATATTTGTGTATAATTTTAAATTTATAAATCAGGGTAAGTGAAAATTGTTAACTAAAAGTGTAGACGCGTATATATAATTACTTTTATCGATTCTTTGTATACTTCTAAGCTCTGTTTTTACTATAGCACCTACGGTAATATAATACGCAAAACTTCATGATGTTTTATACGTATATTGATTTCCTCGAACGAAATAATAAATGCAAAATAGATTAAAAAGACGTACATTATTTTCCGTATTGCTCCATTATTGTTACAATACGTCTCGTAAAATCTTTAGCGTTTATTCCGAGCGATTTAAATAGAAAAACGTTTGTAGTATATTTAATCGAAACTAGTTTTATCGTATTTATCAGAATTAAATTATCGACGTTTAATACCCCGTAATAATTTATACGGTGCTAAAGATAATAAATATGTTAACGTAACAAGTTAAACGTATTACGCGATTAAAGCACGTTGATATATTTAAAGGGTTTTCGAATTTAAAAAGGTTTAAATAAATCGATCGATCTACGAGTGTTGATCACGTATTTAATTATTACTCGAAACGGTCGATATTATAGCGTCAATCGGTCGACTAATTTTGAATTGAATTTAGACGAATTATAATAAAATGCTCGATAATATAGCCGTGGAAAAATCGAGGACGCGAAATGTATTCGATGCCACAAAATGTATAAGAACAAATAATAAAGCATCCAACACGGATCATATAAATGGTATATTAACGTCTAAAATAAATATTAAATATACTCGGGCGTATCTGTTAAGGAACCATTTGACATGACGGATTGATTGATAATTTAAATATTTACAAATACCGGCGAAATATTAACGGACGTGTTTTTCGAAAACGTTAATACTATTTGTAAAATAAATAAATTCCCGATGGGGTAATTCGTTGAAAATGTATAGTGCGCCGTTGACGGTAAATTATAAGATAATATTAAAAACTTGGTGTACGAATTGCTCTTTTTTAACGTACGGTCCGTGCTCGAATGAGCGCAAACGCGTAATTATCGCACGATCCGCGTAGCCAACGAAAATATTCGGAATTAAGTACACATTGTGTTACGAAAGAACGGTACGGGCGAATGGTCGTCTTTGTTCCTTTATTCGATATATTTAATTCTTGTTATGATTTACAACAGGAAGCCAAAGGACCGTCCGGCTAAGACATATTTCCTGGTTGGTATCCGAATAGAACCGGAATACCGTTTTATATAAACATACGTACGGCGCGAAAAAATTCTCGTGATTTTATCGATTCACGGAAAACCCCGTTATACAACACGTACATTATATAGTGTCAATTACGGCGAATCACAATACTCGGATAAAATATTTCAATAACCTAAAAACCAAACGAAACGTGTACTAACCCCCATAATATTTTTATTTTTGCTGATAAAAAACGTGTAACACGCAGTTAAGTGTAATATTCTGACACATTTCAATTTATGCACGTAACAAACATATTCACTAGGAAAATGGTTCGCACTGACGTAAAGTACACGGCAAATGAACATTATTAATTGAAAATTCTTATATTACATTGCGTAAGAAATAAAAAAAAATATAAAAAACGAAAATAGTATTCGATTAATTTGACAAAATGTACGTAAAATTTGATTAAAAAGAGAAATCTGAATATTTGACGGTATTAAATGTATTCCAGTGACACAATTTAACTTTGTAGAATATTCAAATTAAGTAAGATGAGTAGTTTGAAAATTAAAAAATAACAAGCAAAAAATGTTAGGTATATCGAATAATACGGGTTATTTAAACGAACATTTTGAAATTAATTTTGTAAAATATGATTTTACGAGTTGATTTGATAAATATTGAACATTTTGAAAACTTTAATTCACAAAATTATCTTCGAAATGACTTTCGTTTCAACAGCGTAATATAAAAGATACGTTTTAAGTTTTAAGATTAAAATCTCCAAAATTCTAATTAACCAAAAATATATGTCTATTTGACATTTTTTTATTAAGTCCTTTTTTGTGTCATTACTTTTAGAATCAAAAAGGAAATACAGAAGTATATATACGCGCGTACATCATTATAAAATAACACATTATTCAGTTACGTTAAATTTAAAACGAAAATACGTCGAATGAATTATAGTACTATTATTTCGTGTGATATTTTAAAAATAATAACGTGCTGGTAAATCAAAACAACAAGTAATACGTTTCGCATAATAATGAATATTTTTATAATATTATACTTGTTTGTGTTTCAATTTAAATCGTGTTAATTATCGTTAAATAATATATTTTATATTTTTGTAGGTATCGTATATGCCTAACATATTAAATAGAAAATGTTTAAATGGCCTATATATATATATATATTTGTTGTGTTTACGTATTTGTGTTTTTCAACTATATTTTAACATATATATATTACATTAGATTGAAAAGAAACGATTTTACGATTTTTTTAAACAGAAAGATACTTTTATTTAATAGAATTGGTTCGTACGGAATATCATAAAATAAAAGTATAAAAAATGTTATATATTGATGTTGTATCTCGTGTTATATTTCAAAGGTGAACTACTATTCTAAAGAGAAAAAGTACTATGCTCAATTGAAAGGAAGTTTTGAAATATTTAGTCGTAAAATAAAATATTTATTTACAATTTTAGATCCTAATATGCAATACTTTATCACAATATTTTGAAATATATTTTTCGTATTTGAAACTAATTTTATATGTATATGGTGTTATATATATAGTTTAATACATATAAAATATGCGCAAGAATTTTAGCTACGAATATACATTTATTAAATATACAAAAATATTTTATAATATTTTTAATTATTTATATATCGATATTATTTCCCAATAATAGACTGTGTATGAATATAGTGTAATTTGTACAATATCTGCATACAAAAATAACTAAATACAATTTCAACATTAACATAAGTTAATTTTTATTATTTTTTATAAGGATCGAAACATTCGTCAAAATCGATTATTGGTTGTCCTTCAACACTTTATTACGTTAGGTCTGTCAATTTATTATATACCTTAACGTATTTCTTAAATCGATAAGAATTTTTAATTTAAAAAGACTTTGTATTTGGCGTTGAAGTCAAAAACTGATAAATTCGATAATTCTTTAAATACGTTTAATTTATCATACATACCTACATTAAATAATAGTTATTAGGAATTATTGAATATTAAAAATTATGTAATCAGACATCCTATATGCGATTCAACAAGTTATTTCTTTAGAATTTACACAATATGTTCCGTCAGTAATAACAAATACGTCTTTATAGAAAATACTATGATAGTATAATTGGTCAATAGTATTGCAATGTATATCGATCTTGGGTTTTCTATGTTATAATAGAACAATGAAATTCTTAAAACGGTTAATAATATATTTTGGGAATTTTACCCTAATTTCGACATTTATATATAATACAAGTCTTGCTAGTATTTTATACATTATAAATTATGCACATTTGTTAAGAGTTCTCCAAATTTCCAAAAAAAAGTGTAATACCATTAAACAACACATCGACATAATTTACAGATACAAATATATCACAATATATCACAAATAAATAACATTAAACAAGTATCTTCATAGTCACATTTTTAAAAAAAAATATATATATATATACATAGGCTATAATAAATATAAAGGATGTAAGCGTAATGTTTGTACAGTATTGATCTGTCAAGGTTATGTAACTTATTGTATTTGAAGTATTCCAGATCTCACAAATATTCGTAATTTATACCATATAGTATAATGACATTTAATATACCACGGGATGAATTTTGAACGGTAAGTAGATATTTAAATTATGTCGTACGGGCATTAGTCGAACTGGGTTCGAATACTTGTGAACAACGTGGGTATTGTATCATTAAATATATTATTACTTGGCAATTTCTTAAAAATTCCATGGAAAGTATATTGACGCTTTCTCTACCTAAGAACTAATGCCATTTCAAGTAGCGTAGAGATTTTTATTATAAGTTTTTATCTGATAGATAAATATAAAGAAAAACGATTTCTTTTGTTACTTACGATGTTTCGCGAATTTATAGATTGTATTCAATTTTAAATACCACACGTAATCAAAAAATTATTCCCGGAAACTGAGCGATATTAAAAAATATTATTTACTTTACAATCGGGTTAATGTAGTCAACGAAACACTAGTAACTTGAAACTTAATTAAGATTTCATAATTAAGAAATTTATAGAAATGAAACGTTGTAACCATGAAAAGCCGGTGAATGTGGTATATAATTTATAATAATAAAATTCTTTCCCTTGAAGATGTATCCGGAACTACACGTCATTAACGGCATAACCCGCAAAATGAATTAAACAGATTTTGCGAATTATTGAACACCGACCGGCAGTGAAAAGTTAATCATAGTATAATATTTGTAGATTATTTGGTGAATCGATTGAGAATATTTTACCAGTCGGTATAAAAGTACAAAAGATACGTATTTTATTTTTTATTGACGTAACGTTGTTAACATTCCGTGAAAACGAAAATTTAACTACTATTTAAAACCGAACGAAATATAAATTTATCACATTACTAGAATATACAACGACAGTAAATTAATAGAAAATACTCGTAAGTTTATAAATTGTTAGTTTAATTGTCGACGTTGTTGCAATTTTTTTTAAATAAATGTATTCCTATTTTCGCAAAAACTACGTATTATTGGATTTAAATATAAAAAAATGCCAAAATATATAAGGTAGACGAACAATTCCGAATTTAAATCAAAAGTTATAAATCGTATTATTTAAGAATCTATTACAAACATCGACGAAAATCTACGATATATAAGATATATATTAAATTAAATCACGGAAATCTATTTTTCAACAATGTAGGAATCGTTCCGGTATGAAACTGTATCTAGTTTATACTTCAAGTACCCACTATATTTAATAAGTTTTTGATTTTTCTAATAGCTTCTTTACACGTAATGCCAAATAACCCGAAAACAGTAAAATTGTCCAATTATTACGTCGTACGCCAATATATAGATGGCTATCCTTTTTTTACGAATACTAAATAATGCGAACATTTATTAATGGTAGTAAACGAATTATATTTGTAATTTCGTAGATAAGATTATTACGGAAGTAATATTTTTAATACGAGTTGCATTATGTTCATTACACTGGTTGTCAAAATATATCGTATCCGTTAAATGGTCTAGTATTATTTATCTCGTGTGATTTATTCGATTTAATAGTTTCCGACAATATTACAGTCTAAATGTAGTTTTTAGACTTTAACGAAGCAAAACAAAAATATTAATTTTACGACGATTTGTTTCTCCGCGTTTGCCAGTGTACAATTATTCGCGTAATAGGGGTTCTATGATAATATTTACACGAAATACTCTAAAATAACACTTGTACATTTGACACATATTTCAATTTTTCTTGTTGTTTACTTAAACATAAAGAAAAACTATAATACCGAAAGATTACAAACAACTAGTTAAATTATCCACACGTTTATTTTGAACATGGAAAATGAACAATGAAAATTATTGTATTTAACAGGTATATATAAATACATTTAATATTGAAACTATGCTTCAAAAATTAAAAATGATTATTGTTAAGCGTATATTGTTTAAGTATTTCGAAAAACTACAAATAGATTATAAATCGAATTTCGCTATAAACTGTTTTGTTAAAACACAACGATTTATCATCGCTTTAAAATTAAAAAATTATTATTTTAAAAGTCCGAATTACTCGAACTGGCATCTACACTACCCGTTAGTTCAATAAAATTTTTGTTTTTAATATTCTATTCATATTTGCTGAAAACAATACACTACGTTTAAGTTAATAGAAAATATTTTAAATTAGACGAAAAATTTACACAATTAAACGGAAGAGGAACCAATATTTTTCAAACATATTTACCATTTCGATAAATATTTCCACGAATATTATTAATGCTATGATAATCATGCGTGCAATATACCGTACTACAAAAAACGTTGTATTCCATACATACTTTACTGTACACAGCTCCGTATGAAACATTATGGGCGTCCTACTGACACATTTAGCTAGCATTGCTTTTACAATTATTTATTTTTGCACGCAGATTTTTTGATAAATTATATTTCAAGGAAAGTACACGCTCAATGCGCCTACTTTCACGCGGTACTTTTTTTCATTAAAAATTGAAAACGTATCGTAGGTAAATATAATGTTCGTTATATTTTATCGCTCCCGGCAACTTTTAAGAAAATAAAAAATTACGAACAGCCTAAGTTGTATGTCTTTTAGTATTTTTTGAATTCAAGAATTTATGAACACATCGAACTTTGATTAAGTGGGATAGGAGGACTGCTGATGTGTGCATGAATGATGTAGGGGATCGGATGAAGTAAAGGTTGGTGATCAAGTTGGCCGAATCTAAATAGCTGGAAAAGAGGCGAAAAGAAGAAGATCAATACATTAAACTTTGCTTAAAATCACTCTTCGTTCGAGATTTTTTGTTTTTTACTTTCCCGTTAAACACAATAATAGGCAAAAAAGTGATTACTTTTTATTATGTTCTACGCGACAAATTTGCGCGATTATAATCGACTAATTAAGATTTCCCAATGTCTGTCTAACTAGCCAAATGTCGTAAACATATCAGAAAGTAAAATTGACGAAAGTACCAAAGATTTTTGGGATACTTAATTTTTTCTTAACCCGCAAGTTTTATGTTTATTTTGCACAACACGAATAAACCATCGAGACGACGTTGTCACGCATAATTATTTATTATCAATATTATTAACCGACGTAAACTGACGCGTTTGTTTAAAATAATTTCTCTCCAAACGTTTATCATTTTTAAAAACATCGCAGTCTTTTATAATATTGGAATTATTCGACCGAATTTCACGCGTATATGTATAAATCTATGGTACACAATAACGAAATTTACTCGTCGTAAGAAATATATATATATATATAATACTAGCCGAACACAGCACGCATTGCAATGCCACTCAAAAAAGGCGTGCTTGTTTGAATTCCGTTTATTAATGTGCTTTTGGAAACACGGTATTTTTCGTTATTCCGTCTGTTGCGTACACGAATAAATCAGATTTTCCGACACTTGAGCAGGCACACATATCCGTGTGAAAAATAAGGATTTTTCAAGTATAATTCACACGCTTGTGACGATTGTCCCTGTGCTTTGTTGACGGTCGTTGCAAATGTGAATCGCGTCGAAAACTTCCAACGTTTGAATTCGAACGAGATATCTGCCAGAATCATTGGATCGTGTAACCACAGTCCGACTTCTCTTTTACATTTTCCATTTGAAATTGTAACTTCGACGATATTGTTGGTCATCTTTTCTACTGAAAGCCCCGGTACCGTTGCAAAGTCGTAGCGGATTGATATTTCGATGAAAAATTATAGATGAATCAACTTGCGACGTTGGAACGTGCGCCGGCATGTCTAGCAAATCGAGCGAATTTTAAAAATTTAATCGGATAATCGACAACTTCGTCTAGATTCGTTACGGCGTCGATAGACTTATACGCTGTCGGTTCGCTTGGTATTGCGTTCTGACTACTGAAATTGATTTGCTTCGATATCATCGTTTATGGTATCTAGTACTACAACACGTGCGTCGAGCTACTGATAATTTTTGTAATTCTAGTTGATAAAACTTTGTAAATTATATCATCTACGGTTGCCGCGAAAGTTCGTTGACGACGTGATACGTAGTGTGGATTCATCGTTTGCCATCGTTTTCCGGTTCTCAATATCCGACGATTATTTTCGCGAAACGTTTAGCGGATGCATTACGTTGTAGTTTAAGACGATTATTGAAAGTCATTTCCTATAGGTTTCGCCATAAAGCTAACGATTTGTAATTGAGTTTATCTTCGACCGCGGTAGAATTTGACGAAAATCGCCAAACACTTATACGAGCGCGACATCGAAAAGCCGTTTATTTTTGTTTTCAAATATTTTAGTGCACGACGAAATGCTTCTAATTCTTTTTTGTGTACCATAGTACGTTTGTCCCGTAAGGTGACGTGATTGTAGTACTTTACACGTTCCAACATTTCAGTCGATATTGCACGTTGGTGACTAAGCGTATCCGTATTCAAATTACGGTGCTCAATACGCTGTATGCATTATGAGAAAATATTTGCTCGTTTCTCCTGGCGCATTTAGGAAATACAATACACCACTCTGGCTTATAATTCCGTCATACGCTACGCGTTGTTTTTAAACCGATTTCGGAACATACGTTAACAAAAAAACCATACCCAATTCGTCGACATCGAAGCGCGATTCTCGTCACAAACCACAATCGGAAAGGACGTGTACAAAATCATTCCACGATGTGTCAGTGATTTGTTAACGATTGCCGAACATGTGTTCCCAATCGAAATCAATATCTCGTTTGGTGTGAATTGAATGTCCAGACTTTCGATTCGTTGCGTTCGAACGATGTTTTCGTTCGTGTAGTCTTTGTATTTTTCCCAAAAACCTTCTGGATTTTCAGTTGGGGAGCGTGTGGTCAATACGACCGCAAATAACGTACGTATTTGTCGTGGTTGAGCAGTATTCGACGCGTCATTTTCTAAATTCTCGGCAAGCTTCGCGATAAATGGCACATACTCGACCGTTTACTGTGTTCGATTCTAGAAAGAATGTCTTGTACGCGTACGTTGATTAACAGTAATCGCGAGTAACGCGATAAATTCCACGTTGTTTTTGGTGGACCGTGTACAGATCGCCTGACGCGTCGGCCGAATATAAATTGGGATGTCCTTCAACCGCTTTACCTTGTTTGCGACGTTGAAACTAATTCGCCGATGCGTTCCACGGATCGTACGTTGACACGTGGGAGTAAAGTAGCGTTTTTGCAAATTTATCATACCCGCATAATGAGAATAACGAAATTTACGTAGTTGGCGGTAGTGACAATACGCTTGCGAGTTTATTTTCCGTTGTAAAGTACATTGACCAAAATAGACACCAAACCAAAACAATCGCCGTACCCCGGAACTCTTGTATACCAAATTTCACGGTAATCGGTTGAGCGGTAAATGAACGCGTTAGGAACAAACAAAAAAACGTTCATTTTCATACACAAGATTACGATCGTTGTGTTCGTGTTTTCCATAGAATACTGCGTGTTGACGTGACAGCGTTTTATATTATAGAATCATCGACATATATATCGACGGGAGGTAAATCAGTTGTGGTCGCTTTTATTTTAACGCGTGTTTGTATTTTGCCAACGATATACATTAACAATAAATCGAAATGTATTATGTACGTTACATTATGAAGTTCGTGTTTTGATTTACCTCCAATAAAATAAATGATTCTTTCGAGCCCACGTTTAAAAGTAAACGTAATTGGTCACTGCGTTCTATGAATGTTCGCTGAAATTTGTGCATACGTTTTAAAACGTCATCACGTCATCGCGAACTAATCGCCTTAAATAAAATATTTCTCGAACGTAAACATTTTGTAAGGTTTTCAATTAGACCCATTGATTTGCGTTATGTCCGAGATGTGTCAAAAATTATTTCGTTCGAAGTTCTCAAAAATATGTTTCTTGTTTTAATAATCGTACATTCGTTATCTACTGTCTTTATATTTTCGTTATCGTTTCGAAATTCGTTTTCACGTTCGAAACGCTTCGGTATTCGCAACGTACTTATTCGTAAATTTCCTTCGCGAGTACCAACTGCGGTTTGTCGCCATAAATTATTCAAATATTATAAACACTAGTATACTACATACTTACGCCCAGGCCGGGTGGAATTTATTTTTCATAAATATATACAATTCATTTTGACACCTTAATTCCCCGGAGGGTAGTTAACCTGGCTATAGACTAAACAAAGGCAGATTTATAGCACTGAGAGAAGAGCCATTACCGTAAATTTTCCAAGTTCAATTCGTCTTTTATCTATAGACACTGTTTTGCGTTTACTAGACTAAGCCGATAAAAGTAAAAAAAAATAAACCCCATTAAAATCTAAATCGGAATCGAGACACTTGAAAGAAAGTTTATCGAAAACAGATTTATGATATTGGCGAATAATGAACCTTAACACTCTTGGTTCGTGTTAAGTAGTGTGTGTATGTTATTTTTCGTTTCTTTAAGCTTTCTATATATCCTCTTTTTTCATGTTAACGAAATGAACTGTCTCCCTTTAAATTGATAGTTTCGTTATTTCTTTATCTTTCCGCTTTTGTCTTATACAGAAATCTTATCTGCGTTTTTTTGCAATTAACCCCTTTGATTCCTGTTAACATAAAAAATTCAATAGTGTAACAATTTTAATTAAATTTATATCGGTTAGTTGAAAAAAATTGTTTATCATTGCGTACGTCATTTACAACTAACGACCATTAATCCCAAATAAACAGTTTTCGAATTCATGATTGTCACAAAATAAAACAATTTATAAAAAGTCCATATAACCAATGCTCGTTTAATATAAATAAGTCAGATTTATATTACAGATTATATTTACTTCTCAACATACTTTTTAATGTCACGTATTTTTAATAAGTTTTACGAATATTAAAAACAAAAAAATTTGTTATCCTTAAAATTTCGTCAAGCATACAATTTTTTAACGATTTTGACGACTGACTTTCAAAAATTATTCTATTTGAAACATATAAACACGATAAATTCTTACAAAAACCTATTTAAAACATTGTACTATATGCCAATATCGATTTCGAAGGTAAATCATAAGTAATAATAATTGTAAAAAAAAAATTCAAGCTGCAAAATCGAATTCATTCGCCTTATACATTCTTAATAACATTATATTTTATTAACATACCCTCGTTATTAAAATCAAAGATTAGTTTCAGGCACCTAGTATCATTAAACATATATAATAGTGTTAAATAATTATTTTCAATTCCAAATTGTACGTTTATTCCTGACTTTCAAAATAAAATTATTATTAGTGAATGCACGTACGAGCGATGAATATCGTAACGAAGCTAAATTAAAATATGATTGGCTCTGAACTAATCAACCTGATATAAAATACACAAAAATACGAGTGGAATTATATAATTTCTGAACAAAAAATCCATATAAGACATACTTATATTTTTATTACAATGAAAGTATCGTGCGCTTTTTCATTTTTAACGTTTATAAATTCCTATGATTCACCCGGGATATGTATTGAAGTTTTTACATTTCGATAAAAATTTAAATATTTAAAATGTTTAAATATTCTTCGACAAGATTATATCGCCTGTTTAAACGTATGCTTTTAGCGTCCTTTGTGAGCGACTGAAATTGGATTATCGCTTAAACAAATTCGAGTAATAGAATAGTTGGACAACGATACAAAAATAAAAAAAAATGAACAGAACCGACAAATGATATCGAAATCTTATAAAATATAAAAAATACGAATTGATAAATCACAAATATTTTCGCCACTCTCAAATGAAAACGTGCTATATCAAACCTCTGTACGACGTGTCCAAAAAGATATTTTATATATTTTTTGGGAATTGGTCGTCATAGATACCGGCGTATAGTAGCAAAGTCACTGTTTTTGGTGTTCTAACTGATGATGACGACATAAGATAATTACAAATCTCCTATAGCACTCCCTGGGTCTACCGAATCTAATGACCCAACTTTTATCAAAATCGGTCGAGTAGTGATTACTATAAGAAAAAATGTTTTTTTTGTTTATACATATATATATATTTGTTTCTCTTATATAAAAATAAATAATATTGACTACTCCAGTATTGTTTAATTATTATATAGCGATTAAATAATTGTTCGAATAGTTTGTATTCAAGTGATTATAGTAAAATGTGCAGCCTACGTATTTCAACAATTCACGCTGCATTCTGTAACTATTATTTTTATTATTACGAATATTTACATGGAGTATACATATGTTCCTTAATGAGTGTACGAACAAAAATCAATTACGTTTGATACGCAAACATTTATAACATATTTTGGCACTAATGTTACACGTGATCCGCTAAATTAACACCATCCATCACAATGGAAATTTAAATTAAACTCGCCACAAAATCGTTTTAAAGTAGCGATGCTTTTAAATTTTTTATTATTAAAAAAAGCGGATATGGCAATAAAAATAAAAGAGGAAATTGTTCGCTTAGCAAATTAATGGACGAAATGTTTAATACTACGGCTTAGTTATTCCATCAACTAATATATACCCTATATCCACATAAACGTACGTGGTTAAAACGATTGAATATTTGATATCAACCGAATATTGGCTTTTCGATATTTTTAATAAATTATTATTGTTCGAATTATACAGGTCAGTTCGCTATATTTAGTTTCTTTACCATTAAAATATACATTTATTTACTATTGTTTTTATTTATAATGTAATTTTTTTATTTACGTTTCTAGCTTTTTTGTGACGTACAAAAACAATCAATTTGACAGTGAATTTGAATTTAGGTTTATTTTTTGGTAAAGCGCGTAAACATTAAACACTCAATCCGCACGTATATTACACTTTGTTCAAAATACCGTACGCGCGCTGTTCGTATGAAATCGCATTAAAAATGAATAAAAACGTATTTAAAAAATGCGCGTTTTTCAAAGTCGATACACAGTTTTACTTTCAAACATTACGAACGAACGACTTATTGTCAAATTTAACGATGTGAACAAAAGCTACCATTATTTTTCGTCGAATTTCTTCGATATTCGTATTTTGAGGAATCGTAATAAGTTCGTACCTAAATAATTATAATTTTTAAATACTTATACCACTCGTAAAAAATGAAAATACCGTAAAAACTGGCCTGTAAAATGGATAACGTTTTTGCAGTTAAATCTGAAAATAATCGTATATACCCAATGTTAAAAATTTTTAAAAATACCATACCGATTACGAACAATAAAGTATAATAAATAAATATGTTATAGAAAAAAACAATAAGACCCTTCACAGACGCAATGTCGCTTCGCTTATATTCAAAGTCCGCATGATTAATATAATTTTCTCTAGTCCCCCCGACGACCTATCCACTTATGGTTACGTAATTTTAAATTTCGAACGATTCTTAATGGTTTCAAACCGCGTTATTCCACTATTCTTATATTCGGTAACCGGTACATTCGGGTCAAGTCGCGATACAATTAACGGGTAGGTTGGTAGTATCATTTCCGTTTCTATTTGTCTATTAACGATTCGCGTTGGCGTTGTCTTTATTGTTCGATTAACAACGAACCGGGGAAGCCGCGTGTTTTATCGAAACGATTAACATGGCACGGACCGACCGCCGCGAATCGGCCACGTAATACATTAGATACGCGCGACGGTGTTTCGGTTTAATATTGCCGTAATACGCTCGGGAGAGTGTGCATCCGGTGTATACGTCCGATTGGATGGTTTTGGATTAAAGTCGATCCGAGTCCGTATCGTGCGTATGAGTCACACGCCTAGTGTGTGGCTTGTACGTTTTACGGTCCGATATTGCGGATACGCGAAAGCCCGCGGATTTCCGTTGGAGCAATAAAACCGACGAACGTCTCCAAAAACTTTATTGCGTCTAGCGTCATCTGTTCGGGTGGAAAACGTCGATTTCGAAAGGTAGCGAATATTCGACAACATTACCCCGCTTTTTCGGTATTATTCCGACGACTGACGACGGCTCAGTAATCCCGCGTTTATGTAAATATATCTAATATCGTATTCCTATTATACACCGATACGCACACATACACACACATATCTGATAAGACATATGCGTAACAATAACGTGTAACGATATAACTATTATATTAAACGTATGTTCGCAATCGGGTATCAACGTTTCACAAATATACGGTGATAAAAATAAGACCGGGTTTTTAAATACACATTTGGGTGGGTCTATTATTTGGACGAGAACACGGACCGAAAACGGGCTCTTAGTTTTTCGGGGACGTGTTTTTTTTTTTATTTCGAGTACGTGGAAGCTCGTGAAACATTACCACCCGTCAACCATTCACCCAGAATAGTCGTCGTTTACTTAAAATAAACGGGCGATCGATTCACTTCAAGTCTCGTCTATACTGACGCCGTATCATAACAATTTCCTATCGTTTTTGCTATAAAAGCGTATCCTCTGTGTGCACGAACGATAACGGTCCACGTCTACGAACGTATTTCGTACAATTCGCACCAAAGTGCCTACTACATAGTTGGTCCGTTATCGAATAAAAAAATAACTCCATTTGTTTTTTAGCTGACTGCGTACTTAATTGATGGTCAATAATGCACAGCGTTCAACGCGAACTCCTTATGCATACACTACCAAAGTTATTAACTTCTTTGGTTTCGTTAACGACTATTTAAACAATAACCTATGTGCAGCAACAATATATAGAAATTAAAGTTTATTTCGTTCACAGCGCTACATTGTAAAAACTACAATAATAAATACGTAGCTGTAGAGATTTTATCGATTTACAAAAATATAGGCTAATTATTCGAAAATTAATTCGATTCGTTTGTAAATCGTCAGTATTATAATATATCTATCTCTTTTTATAGATAATTAAAAGCGAACTGAACATTTTAAATCCCCTTCATTTTGCTCGTATTTGTTTTCATTGGATAAATTTAGTTCTTCAATTTGGCAAAAATCAAAAATTTCAAAGTATTATATATATATTAAGTATCAAAAATTTACAAAAAACCATTTGAAGGAATTTTCCCCGTGGACAATTAATTAAAATATGTGAAAATTTTCGTTAAGAATTTTTAACATATTATTATCGAATAGTGAAAATTAAAAGTATAAATATATTTAATATCTTCAACAAATATAGAGAAAAAACAAAAAGGTGAAGAAAAATCGATAAATAATAATGTACCATTAATATAGTAAAAAAATGTTTACATTTGTTATCAAAGTTCATTTAAGTCCTGTATAATCGTTAAATATAAAGTAATAAATAAGATCGGAAATATTATTACAATTCATAAATCATTTTAATCGAAATAAGTTTTGTTTTATTTATTAAAATTATTAAAATTATGTTTCCTACTAAAAATGTAGCCGTTCAACTTGAATTAACAATTAACAGAATATATTATATTTCTCGAAAATTGGGTTATATTTGAATTCAGTTTATTTTTTAACTTGATAAAAATAGGACCGTAATATTTCTAGTAGGATGTTAAATAATTGTATATAAAACAAAAACGCGGAATAATATGGGTTAAGTTAAATAAAATGAGACTGGTAGAATATTAAACCGAGTTAATTTTTTAAAGCTATGTAAAAAAGTCCACGAAATAAGTAATGACACCTGTGACTGTAGGGTTTTCATATTTTCTACTTTCGATGGAGTAATGTAATGTAATTTAACTCACACTTTTTGCCTATATTACGTCCAAATCAGTTACTGCCGATAATTTGTAATGGTTTTCAATCTAAAATATAATAGCAAATGTATAAAAATCTTAAATACGATAAAAATATATTCGAATATACGAACGGGGCGTGTTTTTTCTTTTTTACTTACCTGTTTCGAACTCTAATAAAGACTTATCATATTTCGTTCTTGTAATCGCTCGTTTTGGTGTTCGTGACAGTTTTATTATACATATTTGGTAAGTAGTTTATAAACTTTGAAATACCTATTACGTTACAGCCCTCACTCAAACAATGTTGTTCAAATGAAAAAGTGGTAGTGGTGCAAATTATATTTTAGTACAATATATTTAATTTCTAAGGGTAGGTACGAGTATATATTATGAACATTTATTTGCGTTTAATCTGTATTTTTACGTTTTTGTTTTTGTTTCCTCGCCATAACAACGGCCAAATATTTAATATCTTAAAACGGCTTGGTGAAAATAATATAATTGTTCTTAAAAATAAGATACATACGTGTATATTTATACTAACTATACCGGTATGTGTTGCAACGCCACTCAAAGGAGAAAAATATTTATGTTTATTGACGTGCTTTTGGACTCGCAATATTTATCGTCCGATACGTTTATGAATTAAATCAGATTTTCCGACGCGTGAGCAGGCCGCAAACAACTGTCCATGTAAAATGTATTGATTTTCCGCGTATAGTCCATACACTTGTTATAGTCCCTGTATTTAATTGATGACGTAACGGAAACAACAAACGTTTGAATCCGAATGGCGTATCAATCGTTGGACTGTGCACTAACGGTATAGTATCTCTTTTAAATATTCCGTTTCAAAAATTATAGTTTCCGTGACATTTTTCATCTTCGCCGCTAAAAGCCTAGCACCGTTGTGCTAAGGTTCGTGATAAATTCCGCGTTTTCTTCAATTCGTCTGGATTGAACAGTGTATGTACAGTTTTCAAATCTCGGTTCCCGTCGCTCCTCTGTTTCTGATGTTCGTGATGCCTTTTCCGTCCGTGCTTGTACTCGACCAATCGCTTATCGTACGGGCGACGTTATTGATTTGACGGTGAAAGTGCTGCTTTGTGATGCAACCGGCAATTGAATCAACACCATTCGTTATGTCATACACACGAGCCGCAATGTCGCCGTTTTTGTATTCGTCTCGATTCAATTCGGTCATTTGTGTCATCATTTTACACCGACGTTTTATTTATCTAAAAATAAAAATTTTACAACCATGTGTGGCTGATATCCACGACAAAGTTTTATAGCGATAAATAATTTCGTATATAATTAATACACGCGCATTTTCTATCGTGAGGTATACGCGCTGTCAACACCGCCAGCACACTTGCTGTACCCAAAGACTCCCCTTTTTTTACGTCGTCGGCAAAAAGCCTGTGGGCAGTACTAGTGGATCGTCATCGTTCATTGTTTCGCACACAAAATAACGATAAAACAATAACAATAGTCCTTAACGGGAATATGACGGGTCCAATCCTGGCCGTACAGCAAAATCCCTTATATAAAACATAAATTTTATAAACGCGACAATGTTACGTTTAAAATGGGAGGTAAGTGCCACGACAATCGACTACCTCCAAACAATCGCAGAAACGTTCGTTGATAAAACATTTACGCTCCTTTGTAACATTATAGACTTAAATGTAAATAAATTCTAATACGTATAATATTACCAAAGTAATTATAAAAATATAATAAAATGAAATCCGAATAATCGTTGGATAGATTGCTTCCAATTAAAAAATGTAAATTCTTACATTTCTTTTTTTATTATTCATATAGATTCCACTAACAATTACTACAGCTCAACAATGAATTAAGGCCGTTCTAGAAATAATTAATTACAAGCAAAAAGAGAAAAAAAAATTTTTACGTTTCAAACGATTCAATTGGCAATAATTCGTGTATACACGCAATTACGATTCGTTTTGTATACTACTACATTTTCCTTTTTTCAAGTCGAAAAACTACCGTGGTATAAAGTACCGTACGTTTTTAAATATAATAATTAAAACGAATGCTACGTTGTTCGAATAAATATCAATAAAACGTGGGTATAGCTAAAATAATATAAAGTAAACGTTTTATCCGAAACGATTGTCACACTCTCGGGGTTAATGAATTTTTAATACCGAGGCGCGTCGATCTGTGTCTAAATTACTATAAATGTGAACCGCAAACACAAAGTAACGAAATAACGGCAATAAATTGAACGCTGTACGGCTATAGAACTTGATTACCAAAGGAAAGGTTATACCTTTGTTGCGGATCGCGAGTTTACCAAGTAAATAATTTCGGCTTCCTTTATATCCCGTGTTCTCGTCATTGTCTTTCAGATTATGCGTCACTATACAGCATACAACTTCCACATATATTCACGAATTCGGAACGCGCAACACGAATAACATTCACTCTCGTCGGTCTTCATTATCTATTTATACGTTATACTGTTCACCGGTGCGACATATTTTTAAATATGTCTCAGTAGTTTCGGGCCCCGGTGTATTGTGCGAAAGTAATTTGTTGGAACCCGTTCACGATCGACTTTTAAGACGCGTTTGATTTGTATTCCATTTCAATTATCCACATCGCGTGAGTAAGTAACTAGAACTAACCGTAAGATGTTATACTCTTAGAAGATTAGCGCGAATCGGAACCAAAATACGAATTTTCCGAATCCTGAAATTTACCGGTCAATTAAATCAACGCCAAAATGTTAAAAAGATGGAACTGTGAAAATAATGATTCTCGAGAAAAAAGGCTACACTCGCTTACACATAATATTGGCGTATAAAATAGTACAAAAATTGAAAAGCCCATAATGCAAACATATTATAGCTCGTCATATAAAATGCTATATAATATATTATATAGTTAATCAGGTTAATTTAGCTCTCTTCCCTTTGAACGTGTAAATGTAAACGTTAACAAAGGCAAAGAAATAATCGTTAAATTAATTCTATATCGAAAATTTACCGTTTACAACGCAATTCATAATCGATATTCGATGAACAATTCATTACACAACTTACCGATTTATAAAAAAATTTAGCCCGTTCCCCATTTTACATTTCCAGATCCCTGCCTATAAATACATAAATATTTCTTAATAGTATGCGTCACTTCGAATGAACAATAGACAGTATTTCAGAATTTTTAATTTGTTATCACATTTCTAGTATTTTTAGATATTTTAAACCGAATCGACTCTAAACAAATTTCGTTCCATTCACTTTAGATTAGTTAGACAGTTTTAATTCTTATTTCGTTCCTCTATTTCAAATTTAACTTTTTAACATTCACTTTGATATTAGTGCGTATTCATGATCAATTTCAGTTTTTCCCCTTTTTCCGATAACCGCCTTAAGTATACGCGGATAATGTTTTTTTAATAATCTTCAACAAATCGTGGATAAAACCGTTTTCTAAATAATGTTCGCGTGCTTTTACGGCACAATTTAAAGATTATCCACCGTGAATTAAAAAAATCCGTGACAAAATATTGAAAAAGTAAAAACGAAATATTCATTCGTACATATCATGTAACACAAATATCACAATTGTAACCACACATCGAAGTGCATATGTATATAGTAGGCAATACACGATGGCATATTTGTGGGCTGGGATGATAAGAACTCTCTTTCGGTATTTTATTTTTAAAAAAAAATCGTTAAAGTTACACATATCATAACTAAAGTACGTGTGTTTCATACGATGTGTGTTTGTAAAATGTAAATAAAATTGTCACCGCGTACTAATTAATTTCCAACTTTTTTTATTAATATAAATATATATATATAAATATTTTTTTTTTTGGTTTATTAATTTATTATTCGTAATATACCGTTTACCTAAAAATAAACGCTACGTTATAAAGATGGCTAGAGACGAACGTAGTTAAACCTAAGAAACTGACGTCAATTTTCGAAACCAACCTATACAAATACGTCACTTCGGGTACTGCAGTAATAATATTATTATAATATTATCGATATTATTAATGTAATATTAGCGTCAATATACATATATATATATAATACCTGTGCGTGTACATTTCACAATAATAAATAATAATATTGTGGAAATTGATAAAGACAACTGATCGATATAACCTATAAAACTACACTAACGTTAATATTATGTTTCTTTAGACGTGTTTTTTCATGTACACAAAAATATAATATAATAATATTGAACTTTTCGAAGAGTAATCATTTTGAGACGCTTTGTTTTTCATAAAATAATATTTCTTACGCCGGATTTTCTATACACTAGTACGGCGGTGAATACACACTAATTGATTCGGTTGGGTTAGGTAAGAGACTATATAACATATTTGATGGAATACCTCATATTATAATTAAAATTCAATATAACACTGTATCGTACATAATAGATTCTTGATGACCTCGTTTCTATCGTTTCCACATTTCAATCCTTTCTTAGTTTTAAAGCGTTGTAATTATCGCATTTGTGAAAAAAATGCCATATAATTACGTTAATTATGTTAACGATATAATTTAGTCAATGAATTCGGAATTTTGAAAAATCTTTAAAATTATTTCACTTAACGGTAACGAAAATATAAAAAATTACTTTAATAATTTATAAAAAAATTTTAATTTATAGTGGAATTGAGTGAATAATTTTATCACAAGTAATTTAGTATTCGTAATAATGTTTATTGTGTAATACATGATGAAAATGTGTAATTCACTCTAACTCAATTTTATAGCATTCCAATATTCCCAATAATATTTTTATTCGTTTTTCTATAAAATAATAAAATGACGAGCCATTTTTCTGTTATTATTAATTTTGATAAACAATATTTAGCGTATATTTCAAAATAAATGCTATTGAGTAAAATACAGACGCGTTCTTTTAATTATATTCTTGGAATTTTCAAATTTTGAAGTTTTTTTTTGGATGCGGTAAGACATAATTTGAAATCTTAAACTTATAGTTAATTATTCTAAAGAATATGTTTAGCAAATTTGTCCAAAAATACATTCGTAACAATAATTAACGTTAAATTAAATATAAATATAAAACACAAAAATTATTAAAATTTTGTCTTTATCAATTGTTAAAAGTATAATTCATAGACATTTTTATGCACATAGTTAATTAATGTTTAACCTGAATACTTAAAAAAAACCAATTTAAACATAAATAAATCGATTAACAACCTAATATTGCTATTTTATAATAATTTTTTATTTGCATAGAATATGCGTTAAAATGGAATACGTATTTAAATTTAAGAATAAGATATCTTTAAATATATTTATATAAAAAGATATTTCATTCAACCAATTAGTTAACTCCCTATTGATTCCGTTATTTAATTACTAAAAAAACTATAATATCCCGCTTTATGTTTTTTCGATTAAAACTTATAATTTAAAAAAAAAAAAATCATACGAGTATGTCCTTTCAATAATTTACGAAATTGTCATCGAATCAAATCAAATTTGCTTACGATTTATTATATAATTCCGGATTATAATCCATAAATGTTACATAGATTACAATCTCAAACCATGTGAACCTTTCGGCAAAACTATATTATATTTCCTCAGTTGTTTTATCCAACATTGTACTCAGTCGTCCCTTTAATTATATCCAATTGTGTCACTTCATTATAATTTTATTATGTTACGGTCATTGATCAACTAAAATGTATAAATCGACTTTGATGTAATACAAAATCTATTCATTTTAAAGTATAAATAATTACCTGTAGCTTCAATCGTATAATAATCAAATGCCAATCAATCTGAATAATCTTGAAACTAAATTCGATACAAAAATAAATATTGTATTAATCTGTATGTAATACTGGCAGTTATGTTATAAATATAGTTTGTCTTAATATACATTATATTCAAAACGCAATTTCTGTTGCAGGGTTTAATAAATTTTTATATTCAATTTATAACGTATATTATATAATTCCAACGTGCTCGTTGTTTTACATAATATTTTGTATTATAAATATTATAATAATATAAACGTAATTCGTAGCAAATAATGGAACACAATTATATTATAAACGGTAATAGAAATTTCGTTGTACAATATAATTTATTGTTCCGTAGCATGTTAAGTGACGATGATGACGTTTCAGTGTTGTGAAATTGGCTTTGTATTATATACCATTTTGCCATTGTTTTCGCCAAAACTAACGTATTTATAATGTCCATTATCATTTTGTTAGACGGTTCCGAGGTTCACTTGGTGCTTATCCGGTCGCTGATCAAAACGTTTTCACGCCAAAATCCGGTTGCATTAAGTTTCCCATCGGATAATCACATTCTTCTTCCCCGAGCACGGTTTAACTAAAAAATCATGACTAAATGCAAAACAAATAAATCATTAAACTATAAAAATGTAAAACGAACTCGCGCACTAAAATGAAAAGGGCAAATTATGTATTAAATGAAAACGCTACGTCATAAATATCATTGATAGCGCGATAAATGATTATATTTTTCAATGAATATTGATGAGACTGATGAAAAAAGTAATATAGCCGATGCAAAGTCTGGCAGGCTGTCAACCGAAAAAACCATCGGAAAGAACTCATTAGGATCTCGCAAAGGATTGTTTGTTTTTACACTTTCGTGTATATGTCGTTTGAATAATTTATAATGGACAACTACTTGACATTTTTTACTCCCATCTGAACTTTGTACTTTCCTGTTTACCTCCCATAGTGCCAACGAAGAAAACCAGAGCAGGCTATAATTACTACCGTCATTTTGTCCAATACAACCTCTTGTCTTAGATTCATGACTTCTAGGTGGGAGTCTCCATTATTACTTCACTGGACCTATTGCAGGGTCACCTCCTTTTTCACATCATTCCTGCCGACGTGACTTTATTCGTTTTAATAATGGACTCTGCTCGCTCGTTTTATACACCGTCAGCTAGTTTCAACGAGAAATAAGAAACCGAATAACGAGGAGCTTGATGTAGAAACAACCGATTGCTAAAGGCTTAATGTTTTATCTAGATTTTCATTTGTGCTTATCACTCGTAAAAACTTACTTAACTTTAAAGAGCAGAGTAGCCAATACCGTTTATTAACTTGCACAAAACGTTATTATATATTAATAGCTATACACTAAGTAAGGGGGAACCGGACGGAAAAATATTAGATTTTAATCGTAAATACGTCATAGGTAAATTATAATAATGTATAATAGTGCCATACGGCCATAGTAATTAAATTATAGTGTATAATAATAAAAACAGTATACGACGAACGAAATTATTTACCATTTTCTGTTACGCGTGTTAATATTACTTTAAACATCTCATACAACGCCTCGTAGCGTGGAATGATATTTTCTAAATGTAAAGTAATATTTTAGAAACGATAAGGCATCGAGACGAATAATTAAGTTATTGGCTCTTATTAATTTTTACACCGTTTATTATTAAAACAGGCCCGTCCGTAAAACATAACGACGCGATAAACATCGAATGTTCACATTAATTTGGACACAAGGTATAATGTAATATAAAATTATATTAAGTATTTATTATTTAACGATCGCCTAAAATAACGTCAAAACATAAAATGCCAAAATCGTGATTAAGTTTATTCTACCGTTGATTTAATTCCGTTCGAATCTACGGATAATGTTGTTACGTGTGTATTATATATAATGTGTGTATGTGTGTGTGTGTGTGTGTGTGTATACCCAACAAAGTTAGATGTAAAATTTGTAACGCCTAAATGAGGAGACCATTTCATTCATCTGCGCGTATTTCAAAATTGTTTCTGTGTACGTGTTATTGAATAGATTGTGAACCATTTAAGAGTACTATATAATTAACGTGTCGTGGATCACACATCAAACGTTAAATGTGTGATTTCCTCAATACGAAATATATTCTTACTAACAAGAAACGTGTACTGCATTTGATATAACGCGATATTTACTGTGGATGTATTGTTACTTAAACTTTTTTATTAAAATACATTCGTTGTTTTCGTATCGAGTTAAAATAATTTATTCGTCGTGTATACACGAAAATATATTTTTGCCGAGAACTACGAGAATAATACACCCGTGAATCATAATTATCTTATTATATTTCGGTGTTCAAACGATTATATTTTCAATTTAATTTTGATTTCTCTCCATTTTTCCTACAAGAATTATACGTATTTTAAAATTTCGGGGCCTCAGGCAAACCATAATGCGCGAGATGCATATTGTAGGAAAATGACGAACATTTCGTGCTTATTGAATGAATGGTCAAATTGTCGACCAAACTATGTGGTGTATCCGCGACAAAAATATTTCTCAAACAAGTTATAATGTTATTGCATCGTTCTGACGAGTTTGGTTTCTGATTTCATCCTTACCATCTAAAAAAACACATTAATGAACAGATGATTGATATCTGTTGAAAACAGTTTCATGAAAAGTTATACAATAATGGTGTTAAGTAAAAATTGTCAGAAGATATCATAATTCATGTTTTGTAAATTTATAAAAGTTTTTCGCTTATTCTTAAGTATAAAATGGTAACCATTTATCACCAAAAAAAAAACAATCGCCCGATTTAAAGTAAAGCAAAAGAGATGGGGAAAATACATTAACGTTATTATTTCGTTGTTAATTCTTTGTATAATTCCCCGCACTTTTCCACGTCGGCGATAATTAGTTCGGAATTCTTAATAACGTTTATTATTCGTATTTTCATATCCCTAGTAGATACATTGTGCGGTGTAAAAATTGAATAAATCATATGTATAACAACTATTGGTTTTCTCTTTTTAAGCACAATTTTTTCTCTATACCGTTGTTATCACGTTTAAGGTAAATTAACGTTTTATCGTCCAATTTTTACGGTTTCGTTAAATGCGGGAACAAAAAACGTTTTTATCGAATTAAAATCCTATATTGCGTATACAACGTTTTATTGCCAAAATAATAATACCCGTATATATTTATTTCGTTTTTCTTTTACTAATAACTACTTCCGTTATAATTATAGTCTTTTTGAAACACATCCGGACGTTCAACAATCATTTATGCCGTTTAAAGGAGTGGATATAGAGGACCTGAAGCATAGCAGGCAGCTAAGAGATCATGCTTTAAGGTAGAGTACAATACAGTATTATTAAAATAACGTAATATTTAACAACGATGCTATTAGTCGGTACAACAATAGAAATTCCGTCGCGTATACAATTTTAATGTTGAACACAATAACTAAGAATTTAAATGTCAGTAAAGTAATACGGTGAAATTTATATTATATTTATGAATTTAATTTTCCAGTCCTTAATCGAAATATGTTGATGTATATTATATGACATTAAAGTACACAATTGTTGATAATGAAAATTATTTTGAACGATTAGTTTTTAAATTACGATAAAAAAAACAACATTTAACAAAAAACAAAAGCAAAAAATTTGGCCGAACTTTTTTCGCGTTCTTCCTTGCTAGTAAAATTGAAAAATATATAAATATAAGACGTATCGTCTAAATTCCATAACCTACTAGAAAATGTATACGTATGTTTAAAACCGAAGCATTTACTTTTCTAAAAAAGTGTTCACAGGCTACAAAAAAATGTTATTGTAAAACCAATACAATTTTCACATCGTTCAGAATCTCGAACAGTATTTTTCATAAAATTGCATTTACGCTATCATTGTTTTCTTAATAAAATGTAGCCGCGTAAATTTGTGATTACGTAAATATTATAATAATATCTTTAATTCTATAGATCGCGGAGATCAATATTTCATATACGACTTTATTTTGTATGAAAATACAATTTTATCGATTTTCCAAAATGTTTATTACTAAGTTATGAAATGTTCCCTTCGTGTGCTTAAAATATTTGTAATATACGCAAGTAATAAAAAAACTTACGAAATAGGTATATTATTTTTTTAAACGCTCTTATTATCGTTATTTATATAATATGGAATTCACTAAATATATGGAAAAGATGAAACAATATCTGACGATTTACAAACATTTATTATATTCTATTAAAAACGTGCACGCGTTTACTATAGGTAATAATTTAATAATTTTTAACGCATAAATCGTTATACTATTATTCAATTGTTTCTTGTATTAATAAAAAAAATCGTTATTTCTAATTCGTATCAACTAAATGAAATTTAAAGATTCGTTTGTATATTTGCTGAAACATTATTAGAGTGTTTAATGAAAATATTTCTCAATGAACAAAAAAATACGTCATAAAATAAAAGTTATTTTTGAACGATGACAAATTGCGTTAAGATTTGAAGAGTTCATATCAAAGATAAATAAAAAAAACCTACCAAATAATTGTGTTCAGTTATGTTGCATTACCGTTACGATAAAAATCCCTCGAGAAAAACAATACTTTAAAAGAAGTTGGTACTGAAAATAAATAGATTATTTAAAGATCTTTTTGTGAAAAATCAAGAGACGGGTATTAATACCGAGGTATATTTTTCAAAGTCATTGGAATGAAAAATTCGAAATTTAAAACTAAACATTGAATAATTTATCAAAACAAACGTGTATCTGACACCAGCTGTACTGACAAACATTTTAGAATGTAATGAAATCCTTTTTTTAATTTATTTAAAAAATCTAATTCTTACACCATAGTGTTTTTTATTTCAAGAAAGATCCATTATTCATTTTTGTTTAATGATTTGAAAATTATATTTAATCTTATACTTTTCTCAAATTTCCTTTTCATAAGTTCCCCTATAATACTACAATGACCAAATAGTTTTTAAAAATAAATATAAAATAGTAAGAAAGATAAAATTTAAAAATGGCTAATTATGATGTCGTATTAAACGCGTACATATTAAATGTATTATAAGTGACACAAAATTTAAATAAAAATAGTATCAGTGAAATAAACAAATTACAAAATCATCAAAAACGAAAAGTTTTTATTTCTTATAGGAATATAAACAAAGAAATTTGCACGAACCTAATAAATAATATTTCGAAGTATACGTCTATCATGTATATTATAATTATTTTCTTTCGACTTACATCCAAAATATTTCAAAACTCTGCAGACACCATATTTATGTTTTTATCTACTTGTATACATTACAATATAAGAAGAAATTGTAAACAATTTGAATAGAGACAAAATATAACAAAAAAAAATGTATTTTATGGCATATGGACAATATATCTCACAACGAGGTTATCAAATAATGCTGCCATAATTCATATATATATATATGCGTGTGTGTGTGTGTGTGTGTGTGTGTATGTGTATTGAAAGAGACAGAAGAAGAGAGACAAAAAGAGAGAAAAAAGCGAGTGGGAGAGAGAAATGGATAACAAGAGTCCAAGCTCCACGGGGTGCATACTACTTATACGCATATGGGCGGACAGTTACCTCGAGAACAGTCTATTGTATTCATATTGATTACGATTCGGAAAAGGTCGATTATTTTCACGATTAATATTAATTAATATGCCCCTGTCCCCATTGTGTTTTTGGCAATGTATTGATTGCACGGACTTCCCTAATTAAATCGAAAAATATCCATTACGAGCTCTACTAACTATAATTTATAATCATTCAACTACTTTCGATAACATATACAAAAATTATAACCGTTTCTAACTTGATTTTAACAACAATTACTCGATTTAAATCGAAAAAAAAGTCTTTTAATGACGCTAACACAATGTTTATAATGGTAATACATAATTTTCCGCAATTTTCATCTAATAACTATATTTCTATTGCATATAATTACATTATTCAATTAATCACATCATTGTTATTACAACCGCTAAGCCGTTCCTATTTCCAATCGACGTTAAATATTATTTAACAATATAATTTGTTGGTCTATATAATATACGAGCAACTTCATAGACGTATAGACATATAATCGTATTATAATTTACGCTAATCAAATTGTATTATATAAATTTTAATTAGGAATTCTAAGAAGATTATTATAAAACTAATGGCGATAATTTTATATTCCTGTTTAACATTTATTTATGCACGTTTGACGCACTGTGCAACATAAAATTTTATAGAATACGTGGACAAACGTTCAAATTTTTCAAAATATATATATATTGTTATACTAACAAAATAATGGACGTCTCGTGGGTTTATTTAATATTTATTTATAAATTTGTATAACGTTATTGAATTTTAACAAAAACTTTTTAAAAATATCGTCATTGAACATATTATAAACATATTATACGAAACATCTTCGAGGACCCTTCGAATTCAAATATATATATATATTAAAATTCGTCGTTGGACAAATCACAAATACGTTCACGATATAAAATAAACTATAACTTTACCGGACGTACGAGTTATTCAAAAAGATATTTTATTCGTTATTTGGAAATTAATCGTCGTAAATACCGGCGCGATGTCCCAAAATCCTCAATTTTCGGATTTCTTCTAACTAGTGATGATGGAAAACGAAAACAGAAAGCTTATGCCACTCACCAGTTCCTACCGAATCAATTCACACAACTTTTATCGAAATCAAACGAGAACTTTTTTAGATTGTTTCGAGCCAATATAATATAAATTAAGTCTTTATATACAATGCATAAACAAATGACCAAAATTCCTGTGAATACGGAATAATAAAAATAAAATAATATATTCTTTTTTAATACGCAACATTAATAAACCATCTAAAATTGCTTATGTATACGGGTTGGCTTTTATCATTAGTTGAGTTATATCACCGGAAATATACATGTAATTGTTGTTATATTTGTTAAGAACTATTTCTGCTCGTTCCTTTCTATATTTTAATAATTTCAATTACCTCACATACGTATTGAAACAATAACAACTTTTTGGATGACAACCTACAATTAAAATTAATAATTCCTTAGTAATATATTTTAGTACAAATTTAGATATACTTCTGGAGTTATATGAATATTTAAATTTAACGTAGGATGAAATGAAGAGGTAATGCTATAGATATCGATAATATATCCACTTTGGTACGATTTATGACAATTCTATCAGAAATTTATTTATTTTACTTTTAAAAGATATCCTAAACAAATTATAAGTTTCTATTTAAAAATCTAAAGTTTATAATTATAATATATGAGTAGGGGTAATAATGGTCTATAGACAATCGTTAAATGATTTAATAATGAATAAAATATGACGAAATAAAATTTGTTTAAAACTTTGGTTAGTGAATATTAACTCTTGATAAAAAAATCAACCTGTATAATATGATTATATTCGTTTAACGTTTTCGTATAATCAAAAACATGTGTTTTTTCCTTATTAACGTAATTTATTTATTTATTATAATTCTTTAAATTCGTACGCTAAGTACATTACTTACAAATTATTCAAATATAAAATCACTGTGTGACTAAAAAACGTCGCTTTTTTTGGTGTATATCATTATTTAAGTGTTCTTATATTTAGGTCAAATGGGCAACAACATAATTTATTACTTTTAAACATTATTCATTACTGAATATATTAGCTAAATGCAGACAAAACTCGAATAGAGTTGAAACAACGAACGCAAACCACGTTGATAGAAATGAAGTGTATTCTGAGCAAAATTAAATATTTTGACGACTCATTTTGAACCAATAAAATGAATAAGTTATTATTTTATCTTCGAACAATTATTGTTGCAACTTTGTGGATGGTTGACGTTTTCAATGGCAATATTCTAAATAACAGTTTGTCAATGATTTTTTCCAATTTTCACGAATATTTTTACACTTGTAGACATTATTATAAACCGCTGATGTTGAAATGATAATAATCATTACGCTATATTACACTAGTGCATTAAGGAGAAAATTATTAGATTTCGGTGAGTAATTGATTTTAAAAGAGTTTTCATTAAAGCTATATATATATATATATATATATACATACTAATAAGGTAAGTGGAAATAGTTATCCGATTTACTTCAAAATTGGAACAACGTCAATTAACATTAATTTAGGCACACCCCTTTTCAACCAAAATTAATTGAGAATACAACGGTTAATAAAATTATCGTTAAAACATACTGGGATTTACGTATTTGAAAAACATTCAAAATTGTTTCAGTCTTTATTTAAATACTCAAAAATTGTTTGTAAAGTACTTTTTATTTTTATATAGATATCAGTTTAGACTCCATCTATGAATATGATAAGTACGCAATAAACTCGTACAAAATATTTATACTTAAATTCGATTGAAAAAATAATGCAACGGTTCGTAAGCACAGTACTAAGTAAATTAAATAAAAGTATATCCCAATTTTTCGTAGGAAATAATAACCTATCTATCGCGATAAATTTATCCATCTAATAATGGCTATATTTTTTTTAATCAGTCATTGTCGAAATAATTTGGACATAAAATCATCGACAAAACATTTAGATACTCCACGTGGGATCCAATAATAATAATGTGAAAATATGTCCATTTCTATGTCCTCTTTCAAATGATACTCCCTTGTAATTTATAGATAAATCAAATTTTCGTAGTCGTCACTAACAAAGTTGAATAAACTAAAATCTAAAACTTGCTACAATAGTTGTATCGGATTTATTTTTTATTTATTATAATTTCACGTTTGCTTTAGAAAACTTATTAATAATTCATTATTATAACTCCCTCGATTGTTTTTCGTTAATTCCGTCATATTTGTACAAATATAAACGTAAATAAAAATATAAAAAAATAAAATAAATATCGCGAAATAAAATTAAAATAATTAAAATAAACGTTTAACACTTTTGCGTTGATCGAGAAATATTATAACTCTATCCATACAATATGTTTGTATGTGTGGGTGGGTGTTTACGTGTGCCACTATGTATTAGATTAATAAACTCCAGTTGATTTAACAGCTCAGACAATTAATTATATTAAATAAAAAGGATACAGCTGACTCATGTTTTCTACAACATCGAAAATTATTGTTAGGGGTTCTTTAATCCAATCTCAGTAAATGTCAATGGAAAATTTATTAAACGAATATGAATTACATCCTTATATTATATTGGCCAAAACGATACAGTGACCAAAAAGGGAACGATATACTTTCGGCGTAAAACGATGTCGCCCGTCAATTGAATGGATAAAATTAGTACTCGATGTGCAGATTATTATCCTGTTATGATATAATGTAATGAACCCAATATTGGTGTTTATTTTTAATAATTTAATTATCAACTGTGATAGGATATTTTCATTTTTTCCTCTTTTAATACGTATATTCTTTTATATATATGTTTGCTTTTAATCCTAAAATGGTTTCATTTCAATTTTTATGTTAATGTCTGATTATCAATATCGATATTCAAAACGAATAGTTTCCCACGTAATACAATGACAATTACCGTAAAAATTCTAAATGACACGCGTGATGTTTATATAAACTGTTAGTATTCCCATTTTAATAAATTAAGTGCCGTAAAAATATATCGACGAAAAACAATTTCATTTGATAATAGTCTTAGTTTTGGAAAAAAATGTGTTCCGTGAACATTTTTCTGGTTTGATGTACTTCACACGTGAATATTATAATATTGGCATCGTAGAAATTAAAAACAAATATATATATATATATATATATATACATCAATTAACGAATAAAGATAGTATTTATTTATACACAATCAGAATAAAATCTATAGTTATTAAAAATAAGAAAATATTTTTATTTTGGCTAATATATCATTCAAAATATTATCGCTATATTACTGATCATCAATAATAAGCGTTAAATATTTAATAAATAATTCGAACGAATTTCTAACTCAACTAATAAAAATTCTAAGTACCAAAAAGTTTCAGTTGCCAAGTTTGTGAATGAAAACACGTATATTTATTATTATTATTATTATTATTATTAAACAACGACTTATAATTGTAAACAAAATACGTAGCAATGAAAATAAAAATAGAACAAGTCTTTAAGATATTTCGATTGTCGAGTTTTTCTATTATTTTCTCGTATCGCACACCATAAGGGTTATATTTGCCATATATTTAAGTGGTGTGTACTCGTATGTGGATGCAATATATTCGAAAATAAAAACTAGTTAACTGTGAAATGATAGACAATCTGTCTACCAGTTAAAAAAATCCTAATTCTATAGTGCTTGTTTGTTGCCCCATCTCTCTATCATTTTTCAACAACAAAGTAATGGAAGATCGTGTAGAAAACGGAGCAGAACCGTAGGAGTAAGTGTTAACATCTGTCGTAAATATATGTATTTTATCGTGTCCTTGTTTGTCTATTTATTGATTATAAAAGTATATAGTGTACGCGTATTGTAACATTATATAGAACACTTAATATGTATTGTGTTATATTATTTTAATATTCTCAACAAAAAAAGTGCCTGAAATAACGTAATACAATACTCTTAAACCCGGCATATAAGTTAAAAATGTATTTTAATTGAACTCAAACATGAGGTTGGATTGAACATATTTCTCCACGTAGGCAATTTGAAATATTGCGCAATAACTAACGACACAATTTCGATTTTAAATAATGTGGGATAAGACCTTTTCTCCTCTTATTCGTTAAAAACAAAAATTGGTATAACTTTTTCAAAACTTTGTATATTGCATCATGGAAATTCGGCGTGTTATAATTTTGTTTCCTTTTTATAACATAGACATCGAATTCTCATAAATTGTCCGCGACTTAATCGACAGTTAGCGCGGCGCATCAGATAGGCAATTTCGATACGACCACGCGTTGTAGAATATTTTTGGATGAAATGTATTTGAATAATTTTAGTTGATACGAAAAAATGTCCGAAAAAATGCTTTCTAAATGCGGTTTTAAAATAATAGACAAAATATACGGAATCGGGGATTTGAAGTAATTATATTTGTCAGATTATCAACCAACTTCAATGTATAACAGTTGTTAAATAATTCGATTTGTTGTCATCGCATCGGATGTTTTTCAGGGTGTAACGTTTCAATAATTAACGGTCCGCATAAAAACCGGTTCCCGCTTTTTATAAATTTATCAAATTGCGGTATACTTTTATACAAAATACGTATGCCCAATATAAAGTATATACTATTATGCCTTTACATCAACATAAACTTATCGTTTTAATTGTTTTATCGTACAAGGCTTATTCAAAAATAAAGACAAACGAAAAAAGAATTCGAAAAAAGAATCAATAGTTAGGGTATTTTGTTTCTTATTTAACAATTAATTACGCTCAAAGTTTGAAATCGTGAGTTCCAAAATTATTTAGGTATTTAATTGATACGTGTAAAAGTATAGATAAAGCGAAATAATCGACTTAATAACCAAATAAAATGAATAACAAAAACAAATAATTACTTAACTCGATAATGCTATTCGAATTTTCAAGTCTGAAGGCGAACAAGGAAGACTTCGCTTCCTCGGCTTCACCGACAACGTTAAATAGGCCAAAACGCAAAAATGTTCGTACGAAGAACCACACTCGTCCCCTGGAATACCGAATTCTTGAGGAGTTGTGGGGCTCAAGGCTAAAATGTGAGCACACTGACTAGAAGACGAAATCATCTCCAGGGCCTAGGGTATAATTTTTGTATTTTATAATGGTATCTGCAGGGTCGGACCAGTTAATTACGATTACAATGGAAAGTTATAGGTAATTGTAATGTTGACCATACTTTAAACCGTACTTGTTGAGTCCGTTCTTTTGAGTATTTAGATATATCGTTCTTTTTAAGCGACAAATTTAAATTTGTGAAAGTACGTCGTCTTTCTAATGTTTCCTCGGTTTATTTATTTACAAAATGTAAGTGTTCGATCCAACCGTAACCTACTGGACGATTTCGTTATATCTGTTGAATAATCCCTGACCCAGATGATCGGCATCTGTCACGTATGCTTAGGCGTTAGCGTTATATTTTTTTTTTAGTCCTGTAATTTATTATATTTAAACGTGTCGTAAATACGATTTCTCTATATTATTGTATTTCGTTACTCTTCGATAATATAGTCGATATTCTGATAGATCAAGCGTCAGTTCCCTTTTATTAAAAAAAATTTATAAAATATTCGCGTATAATAAATTTTACACGAAAGAAACTAATACCTAAAATAATTATGTTGACTATTAGTAAATGTATAAAGCGCGTTCGTATCGTTACAGATATTCGTCGATTCAATAAGATCCAAAATTTAAAATTACAAATTTGTATTCGGGTCTTAATATTATTATATTTTATATGTAGACAAATAATCATAGAGCGGGCACGTGAAGTGCGATTACGATTATGAATATACTAAAGTATAGTTTTTAAATAGGTACTGTTCGAAGCGCGAAATAAATTATTACCAAAAATCGAATCGCGATATTTGATCGATTTCCGTCAAAATAATTGAGTATTGCCGATGTTGTATAATTTACGGAATTTCGTTCCCCTAGTTAAACACAAATTGCGAAGCCACTGCTTGTATCGCGCATCTCCAGCTTATGGTTTGCTAACTCGATACTTGGTCGTTCACTCGCAAGATTATTATTTATGTAAACTCTTGGAAATCGTACACGTAGTCGTCGTTCGATTACTTAGTGTCCCATTAATTACCCGCATCGCTTCCTATGCCCATTTCACGTTCACTACGTGCGTAACTATTGTTTGTCCGTATTATCGACAATATTTTAACCTTAGGCTCCGGTTACGTTTTGTATGGAATATCCGTCAATTTTACGTTATATGTCGTTATTACGAAACTTCGAATTTTCCAATAAATCGTGAATGTATTTCCGGCCAATTAAATAAAGATCGCCGTGCGCGACCCGTAAGTAAATTTTATTATGCGTCACCGACAAGAGTAAATGAATTAATTAACGCTCGTAAGATGAAAGCGCGTCTAATTATAACTTGACGAACATGAAGTATAGAGCTATTTTCCGCCATTTAAGTTTGGAATTCGTATTCAATGTAAAGCCGAATAAGGGTAGAAAACAATTGATCGCACTTCGGTTCGGTTACATTTACCGAACCGTTAAACGAAACGTAAAATTAATATTTCCAATATATAATAATGTTTAGGTTATAATCAATTTTAGCACGTTATACGTGTACAGCCATCGAAAGTTTAAAATATTTCGGCATATTGCATTAAGCCGAGAAACTATATTATATTATTTCGCTAAAATACATTCGCGACGGTAGAGTATATTATCATACAATATGATTACTAATAACCGATAATTACCGCAGGAAATATGCAATAGGTAGTTCCGAGTGTATCGACGTGGTGGTCTTACGACAAAATGGTAACTACTTTGTAGTAAAATTAACACGAGAGAGAGATCTTCTTTTTCTTCCTCACCTTATTTTCCTAGCTATTTGGGGTCGGCCACCTTAGTCCTCAACCTCCACTTGACTCGA
Organism: Geopemphigus sp. TES_GeoC_2020; assembly: GCA_025469175.1. Taxonomy (NCBI): domain Eukaryota; kingdom Metazoa; phylum Arthropoda; class Insecta; order Hemiptera; family Aphididae; genus Geopemphigus; species Geopemphigus sp. TES_GeoC_2020. Next base: position 118,437 of record JAIPRN010000079.1, read on the forward strand.
TCTCCCACATCATTCACGCACAAAACCGCAGTCCTTATAACATACTCAATCCCATTCAACCACTTCTTTGTTGGTCTTCACCTTCCTCTTCATCTTTCCACGCTCAATTCCATAACTCTTCCTCCTGCTTCCGAGTCTTCTCTCCTCATACCATGACCAAACCATCTAAGTCTATTCTCCCTCATTTTATCCATAATTGACGCCACTCCTATACTTCCTCTTATATATGTATTTCTTACCCTATCTTCTCTTGTCACCCCACTCATCCATCTAAGAATTCTCACCTTCGCTTCACTCATTTTCTGCTTTATTTTCTTGTTCAACACCCAACACTCTAAACCATACCACATAACTGGTCTCACTACACTCTTATAGAACTTACCTTTTAGTCTCGTTGGAAATCTCTTATCGCAAAAGACACCAGACGCTCTCTCTATTTAATCCACCCACACCTAATCCTATGCTTCACATCCTCGTCAAAGCCCCCGTTCTTTTGTACAAGGACCTCAAATACTTAAAATATTCCATATCCTTTATTTCGTCTTCATTTATTGTCGTTCCACTTGCCGTTTCATCTACTCATTCCTTTTCCTCAAACTTATTCTCCATATATATATTCAGTCTTACTTCTAATACGAGAGAGAAATGTCTGAATAAATTCGATATTTCTCCGTTTCGTATCATTTCAGTAAATAACGTACTTAATATATTTCTAAATGTTCACATAATACGCGTAAATTTTTTATAATATGCTTAATTGATTATTATCTTCAATATTACATTACGATATTTATAATTATGGTTATATAAAAAAAGGAATACGTTGGTTTTTCCGTTACAGATATCTGAAGATATAATTTACAATTTCGTGAAATTATTTGACTCCCGAAAACATTTAACATAGACCATTGAAAACAATCCATCGTCATAATATTTGTCGACAAATATTACCTGTGAAATCGTACTGTCCGTAATCGTGTTATCTGTACTAACATATTGGCTTCAAAATTATACGTTTCGCTTTTATTTTACGTAATAAGGTTTGGATGATAAAAAAGGCACCAAAAATGTCGTACAACCCATTCGTTTGAGAAATACGAAAATATACTTTAAACATGTCACCAATTATTGCTACATCAACTCAACAGTAGAAGCAATCGTATACAATTATGTACGTTTCTTGAGTAAACCAATTTTCTTGATTATTTTTTTCTAAATTCGATAACGCAATCGTTTGTACTTTGTATTTTAAAATTGATACTTATAATACAATACAAATACTCCCGTTCCAGTGATCCACTAAAATCAATAAACAAACGTAATTATCGAGCCGACCGATCGAACTGTACGGAAAATTTCAGACTTTCCAATTTTTACGGCACTTCTGTGAATTTCGATATTTACACGATTTTTGAACATCATATGCGATATAATTCGCGTGTATGGGGAATTTTATAAATAAATAAACGTTCTTAATGTATTTAATTATTTTTTAAAAACAATTGTTTTCACTATTTATTTTTTATTTTTATACATAAAATATGTTTGTGAAAATATACGTAAGTGTCTGACTATATTAAAAAAAAAATATGTAAAATTAGATTTATACATTTTAATCAAAACAATCGTATAAATCAAATGTTTTTGCTTCGAATATGGTAAATAGTAAAAATTAAAATAAAACATTTCCTTCCATAATACCTATCGAACGTCGTTTCTCCAAAATTAAATAATTCACGTGACATTGGTAATAATTTAAAGAGAGATAAGTAACTGTATCATAAAGCGGACAATAGCCGCGTGATTTATATTATATTTAACAGTTTTGTCGTTGAAAAATTGAATCTTTTTAATCAATTTCCGTGTAAAAGTGAGGAGGGTTTATGTTTGCGAGATTTTCTTACAAATAACCGCCTCTCTTGACTGATAAATTTGTGTATATAATACCTCTTTTTAGTAGGAAAGCAAAAACGTGATACGAACAGAAGGATTTGTACGCTAGGGGTGGATTACCACGTAGACAAAGTAGTTTGGTGCCAAAAAGTTTTCATGGCTTTAGGGGCTACTAAAAAACTGGGGCAACCGTAGCAATTATCATCACTACTTTTTGTCACGGTTGTTTGCTTTTCGACCGTTTAGTATAAGACTCGAAAATTCTTTCGTCTAACAACGCGGTATTTTTTGTTATTATTCTATTAATCGCCAAAAATTTCATTTCGATATTGCAATACACATTCGATTTTATTTTTGACGTTAATTTTGAATAAAAAAAAGGTACTTAAAATTAACTGTTTCCAATAAAATTTAAAACCTCGCTACAATAAATTAAAATGCTGTAAGATCATAACGTAATAAGCAATTTTTACGAAACGATAAATACGGTGGATTACGTATAGAATTTAACGCTCCGTGACCTATTTTAATTTTATAACGACAATATTTGTTTGTACATGAATTGTGTATTAATAATTAGCTTAACAATTTTTAAAAATAGTAAGTGTTAAAGTAAGGAAATCTATTTCATGTCGATTTCGATTATAGCTAATTAGATGGATACGCGAAACGTTTTAAATTTTCGATTATTTAATAAAATCCTCGAAAATTCGATAAACAAAAACAAAGTTTGGTAAGGTAAATAAATATTACCGTACGACCTAGTAAAGGGTCCTCTTTTTATTTCGTTAAAATCTAGAAAGTTTTTATTTCGTAAAATAACACGACAGGGCAACGAAACGTGTATATTCCTATTTGAATAAAAATACAAATATACCAATATTAATATGAACCCCGTCGTCCGTATACAATGTATTATATGTGATTATTAAAAATGAATTATATCATCTGTATTTGAAAGGAGAAGATCGCGTCGATTAATATTATTAAAAATATTTAGATAAGCGTTATTAATACAACTACGTATAATAATACGACAATTCTTAAAATATAAAAATTGCCTAATTAATATTATACGACATCTGGTTGAAACAATTACTATTATTAAACGAAATTGTAGCACGTAATTATAAACGTCTTATTTTAGAATACGATAGATATTACGCTAGTCAACTTGTAATATGTTATGAATATTTGAATGTTTATATCCAATAATTGCAATATTTTATTGCCTTCTGTTCATTCGGTATCTAAAAGTTAAAACGTGTATTTTATTTATGCCATTTTTATCGTTCGTGTAAAACGATTAAAAATTTATTAACACTTTTAATGTGAGTGTGAACATTTTTTGTTCATATGACCACGGAACAAGAAATACTTTATCCTTTTATTCAAAGTTAATTTTATGGTGTTATGAAAATGCATTCGTTTGTATAATAAATTTATCACTCCGCTAAAACACGATGACGCCAAAAAATGAGAAAGAAGCTACCGATTTCAAAAATGATAACATCGAATTTATTTATTATTAAAAGCGATAACGACGCAATTCTCATTTTTTATCAAACATTTGTTTACGTTGAATTTATTATTTTTTACTTACGACTTTTAAAGGTACTTAGGAACAATATGTATAACTTTGATGACCTATTTATTTTGTGGCTTACTAATCTATAAGTATCCGATAATACTATATTTTTTTATTATTATTATTTATAGCAACTTTACAATTTTTCCTTGTTCATTAAAAAGCCTATAGTATCAAATTATATTTAAGTATTAGAACGAATATTATTTAACTATTATTAATATTTAAACTTTTAGTGTTTCTATTTCAATTAAATACGTATAAAATTAAAATGTGTATTAATATGTAAATACAACGTGACGTATATTTTTAATAGTAAATTATAATGAAATTAATAAACGGGTTCTAATTTTCTGAATATAAACGAAAAATCGATTTTATTTAATTAAAACAGAATGTTAATTAGAGAATTTTTGTACCTCGGATATTTTAACGTTCAAATAATTTCTGATTTTATTCTTTCGATATTTGGATTTCTTAATTTGTATTAGCAATAGTTTATTATTGTAGTTTACTTAACTACAGTGGCTTCATCATGCTGAAACCAAGTATCCATCAAGTCCGTTTATTCCAATTGAAGCCGCATAAAGTTCAGTAATACTTAAATGAAATTTAAAGACTACAAACTTTACTCGCTTGCAGCTTAGGTACATTTCGAATGTTTATTATTACAATAATGCTCGGAGGTGTTATGTTTAACCTAGTAAAAATTAAATAACCCATTAACGGATTATCTGGTGAATTAGTAAATTGCCTTTATGGAAAAATCTGAAATGAATTCAGAAAGCGTGTTAAGTAGTGATCAGAAATTCGTTCTTGGTTATAATCGCCATATCAACTACAAAGGCACGACGCACGCTGGTTTTCGACATATTGACGACAGGAAACCCTATTATAAAAAATTGCATAACAAAGAACCCTTAAATCGCTTATTTCGGATTTGCACATCCCAGAAAATGATTATGGGAATTGCGGTACTTTTTCTGGCTCACATCTTATATTACATAAAAGCTTGCGTATAGATTTTTTTTTTGTGATCTATAAATACAATATTCGATATCTCAAAGTAATTAATCGAGAGGCAGAATATTTATTCTCGTGTTACCAAAAAAACAAATACCACAACTAACAAAGTATTCGTACACAATCGAAATGTACTCGTTAAAATGACTGATCTTTTTTTCTCGTGCATACGGTACGGAGTATAATTCTTTTAATCGTATAATACATATAGGGTATTATTTAAATGTTAAGAGGATATCGGTTTCGCCTTTATTAAAATTTCAATGTAACTCGACGCATCACTATAAAACAATGAAATTACGTATATTTACAGGGTGACTCGTGAATATTTTTTCTCGTTCACTATTATTTATGTTCGCTATAAAAATTTGACTTATTTTTAAATAAAGAACAGATATTGAAATTCGAGACGCGCCTAGTTTTAGATAAATATTTACTTTAAAACTAATACGTATATTGGCATAAAACAACATCACGTATAATGTATTTGCAATAGATTATATATATATATATATATTAACAATGTATAATATCATAGTAATAATTTGTTTTTAAAAATACTATTTATCGTAATAACTTTAAAACAATAGGTTCATTATAGAAATATATTACACTTTATTATTAAAATAACTAAAAACACGTATAAATGTCACGTCGAATTGATAAAAATGTAAACTTAGTACGTACAATAAAGTGAATAAGGGCCCTATATATGAAATTAATTAAAATACGAATGTCGCTGCAAAGCCACGTAATATCATAAACTACGTATAGAACAAAAGAAAGCTGTAGTTCTCATTACAAATACGCCCATAATGTTAGACCTTTTCTAGTGATAGTAGTTTATTAAGAGCTACAAAAACTTGTCGATTAACTTTGTTGGAATATTTTACGAGAATAAGTTAACCGTATATGTTCATTTTAAAAACAAATAAGTGTTCTCCCATGAATTACAACAAATAATAAAATATCTGATTATAATCGTATTAGTGTTTAATTTTATAACTATTACATAGTGGTCGATCGAATGCATTAACTTAGCATAGTTTGTATGTATAATTATTACGATAAAATAAATTTAATTTTTCGAATAATAATCACCGCCGCCGACTATTTCGATGATTTTGCAACGAATAAACTTTTTTTTTAAAAATCCAATCAAATGTCAGTGACCAATATTTATGTAATAACGAAAACAGGAATCCTTACTTACGAACGAACGAAATAAAAGTAAACGCAAGTAATAACACGACGATAATAAATAATATTATTAACTTCGCGTACCTACTAAAATGGAAGTGAAACAATTCGTCTTAAAAATCGTTAAATATCGTTATAAATATTCGCCAAACCTGCGCGCATTCGTGTAAACATTATTACATCTAAAAACGAAATCATTTGAATAAATCCGTTCATTGTTTGTATACGACAGTTAAATGCCGACATTATAAACAACAAATCGCCTGTCCACGATAAAGTTGTATTACTCCTGTTTAATAACGAAACGATAATTCATAAAGTACGATTATAATATAAACATAATTTGTTGATGGCACGCCATTCGTCGTTAAGCAAATAAATGTATGCATTACCATAAATTGCGAACTCCGCGTTCGCATTTTTTATGCAGATTATATTTTATATACAGTGGACCATAACTAATTCCGGAATATTTTATTTTACGTCTATAAATACGTTAATTGCGATTTCGGTGCAAACAACGAGCTAAAAATATAGCGGTGGAAAAATTATGTTAGTATTCGACGTATATTACGTCATCCGATTTAGAAGCTTCGTAAAACGTCCGCTATTTAATAAAATGTTCGAATTCGCGCGTAAAAATGTACGCCATTTTTTAGTCGATTATATGTTTTACGACATCGGCGTTTATTGCGAATACGCAAATGTTATTTGTATTATTTAAATTAGAATACGGTTCGATAATATACGACACAGTCACGCCTCTAACTCGATACTCCTATTCTACGACAAAAGAATTAGATATTTCCGTAGGCGCGTTTTGTCTAGTTAACGGTATCATTTGCATTCAAGAGCATTCATCCTATTGAACGCAAAGAAATGAAAAAATTGCGTGATACACGAGCAAGAGTAAATATGCGTATACGTTATTAGAGTGGATAAAGGTAAAGTTTTCATTGTATCATTTTCATATTGCGTTAAAAATTATCAAAAAAAAATCAAGTGCGTGAAATAATAGTTTAAGCCCAAGACGAAATTTTCCTCTGAAAGTCGATTTTCCTTTCTTTTTACGTATACGACGAGGAGAAAATTTACAATTTATCAAAAAAAATTCATACCAAACATTTTAGAAAATAAAAATACAAAAATCCGTACGTTGAAAAGTCCACAAATCGAGCAAATTCGTAAAATTTGAAAAACAAAGCGTTTCATATTTCTACGTTATTTATATTACGTAATTCATCGAATAACATTATTATTATTATTAAATCTTAAATATTTATTCCAAAGCCATGTATTTTAAAACGAATTATAAAAGTTTGTATAGATATACATTTTTTAAAACAAAATAATTCACTATGGATATTTTGTTTTAAAGTGTACTCCGTTTTGTATGCGGATAAGCATGTATACCGTTCGTATGGAAAATTTTTTTATTTTTTGTTCTTTGCGATTTTATCAATAAAAACCATTATTATTTTTATTCCTCAATGAGCTACCTCGTCAAAAACTTTAATGCAATTCAGTATAGATGATATTCCCTAGAGATTACTAACATTTAGGTATCAGTTTGTTTGATATTTGTGCATAAATGTTCGAATCTATAAAAATATATCATGGATGGGTTGTTAATAAAATCATAAATTTGACCGTTTTAGTATCACATAATCGCTTACAATAAAAATGCGTTTCACTTACATAATTATACCCATTTACACCGCCTAAAATTTTAAATAACTTTAATTTTCAACGGTAGGGTATTTTCGAATCAAAACAAAAAACGTATATATTATAATTTTAGAGCACGATTAACTGCTGTTGGTATTTTTATGCCGACATATTGAAACGGGCATATTTTCTGAGTATTTAAAAAACAAATCACTAAGCGTAATGTCACATACCTGATTCACACCAAATTCGTCATTCGATAAAATTTCCTCCTAAAAATTTTAATTATTCTAATAATTTATATTATCGAAGTTTACGTCCTTGCCCGGTTTTCTATTAAAACGCGTCCTTGTAAAGAATTCGCGCAACATCTTTGGAAACTGTTAGTTACATTTAAATACTTATCGACTGAACTCAACGACATAATTAATCCCGTGATACAAAGAAACCGTTATTTAGCTCATTCGCGGAATTTGTTACGGGCAATGTTTCTTGACCTCCAAAACACATATTCAAGAATTAGCTACTCGTCGTATTTTTAAAGTCGATTATATAAAAACGAATAAAATCAACTTCCAAACGTAAACTGTGGTACATTATTATATATCGAATAAATCGATTGATAGGAACTACTAGTTTTAAAAACTATTCATGATAAAGGTATTCAATTGTTTATCGAAAAAATGAAAAAGTCACAAATCTTTATTACGCATGCCACGTCATACATTAGCAGTAGAAAGAACTGTGAATACTGTGACAGAAGCTTCAAACATTTCGTATAATAAATCTGAAAAGAAAAGATTTAATAATAATGCGCAGATAAATTATACCGAAATTCGGATGTAAAAAAATGTTTGTAACTAATTAAACATATTATTTCTATTATATTTTTATTTGAATCGCTTTTATTTTATTAAACAAATATGTTGTATGAAATTACGTTCGATTATATAAAAAGTGCTTTACACTTATTTTAATTCCGATTTATCAGAATAACGAAACATTTATCACATTGAACACTACGAGAAGTAATTAAAGTTTTTGTTTCGATAATATTATAACTACGTACTTTTAAGGAGTTCGATTCTCTTTTAGGTTGTAAAATGGGTGCGTAAATTGTACGTTTGTTAACCGGTCGTTTTTTCTACAAGATTTTTTCTACAAAGTCGGAACGGTGTTGAATTCCGTTCGTATGTTTATATGGTTTGGTTGTATTCGCGTCGTGTGCACGTTAAATAGTTTTAATAAATAGACCTTTAGTCCGTTATACATATAAATATATAAATAAATATATATATATATATATATA